>WWET01001734.1:101190-118777 GCA_011038615.1 Limnodynastes dumerilii | reverse complement strand
AAAAAAAACAAAAAAGAGGGGGGGGGGGGGAATATTCAAAATAGGGACATCCGAAAAGGAACTTTCAGATGTCCCTATTTCGGAAATCCTAACCGGGGACTGCAACCGATGACAAACACCTATGGCAGGCCTGGCCAACCTGTAGCTCTCCAAGTGTTGTGAAAGTACAAGTCCCAGCATTTATCACCTATGCCCATGCAGTTAAAGCATGCTGGAAGTTGTAGTTTCACCAACCCTTGAGGCCAGATTTACTAAGCAGCGGGTTTGGAAAATTGGAGATGTTGCCTATAGCAACCAGATTCTAGCGCTCGCTTTCTTTTTACATATTAGAGAATGTCATTCATGATGACTATACTTTTATTGTGACATTTATTTAATAAAGTTTATCCTTGACTTCATAACACCAGTCACAAATCCCCTGTAGAGCTGGGTACACACTGAAGATAAGACTATACTGACAATCTGAGAGACCGATCTGCATTAAGACACTATTTTCCAGTGGATATGTTTGAAAGTGTTCCCATAATCCTCTGCTGTGAGGATATGGACGCCCACAAAAGTAGTCCTATGCAGGTAGTGGAATGAGAACAGTTTCACTGAAGAACCGTACACTAAAAATTTCTACTGACATGGTGACAGCGCTATTTGCAAAAATTCTTTGGTTCCAAAAAAATCCAATCACACCATACAACACACGCTGATAAGTTGTTGGGGTTAATCAACTGTTATTGCGTGATTGATACAATTATCTTCAGGAAAAACCGTCAGTGTGTACCCAGCTTAACCCACATCTGTTCTGCCTGCAAATACCTGATCAACAGATCAAGAAGTGTCAGCCACTAGAGGACAAAATTAGCTTCTGACACTGCTCCTTGCAGAGATGCCATGGCTGTCACAATCTAGTCTATTGTACACAGACAGCTGCTCCTCTATCAAAGGGAGAGATGCTCTAAGTGACAGAAGCAGGTCACAGCCTTCTCACGTTCCAAGCAAATAGAACCAAAAAGCAGCATTTGAAGCCTGTAGGATATCCATCACTGGTCACATGGACAGGGCATAACCCACCCACAATCTGCTGGTTCCCTCTGGTCAAATATCAATTTGTCAGGTGATAGGAACAATTATCGCTCTAGATTGTGGGCAGAATAGATTTCTGAATCGCACAATTATTGGTCCAGAAATGTGAATTTCCAACTATTTTATTATTTGGCTCCACAAACTATTATTGGCAACAAACTTATATTGAGGAGTGTGCCAACCCTGGGAAATGTGTGGTTATTTCATTTATCAGACCTGTGCCTCCATCTCCTGGCCGGAGTTTCCCCATCTGTCTTACTCCATAATAATCTGCAGGGATAGCTAAATAAACTAACAGCTCTGCATTGTGTAACAGATGCAGGGTATCCATTACCATATTACTGCTTTGCTTGCTTGTCAATATGGCGTCAGACAGACAGACAATCTAGTATGTAGAAGGTACCACACACTACTGACCAAAGTAGCTACAGCCTGTCAATTAGCTAGCTACAGAGATTGACAGGAGGCCTATACAGCCAATTGGTGCAGAAACTGACAGGAAACACATGCAGCCAATTAGTGCAGAGATTGCCAAATTACGCACCTAACTGATACGTAGATTGAGTAAATGACCTATTACGCATGTGTAGGTCATTTACTAAAGATCTGCACCTAAGAGGCGCCTGCTTCTTAGGTGTGAATCTAGTCCAATATCATTTACTTGCCAACATGTCACATTAAAAAAAAAACAAAAAAACATTTCTGGGTACTTTATGGGAAGAAAAACATAGATCAGAGGTGTTCAGGTGTTGCCAAATTGTTTTTAACCCTTGTGAAAGAAAAATGACAACATATAGAGCCACACCCAGTCGTCCCTATCATATTCTTCCTGCCCCTTCTCTGCTTCTAGCCCATCTATTCTACCCATTGTTTAACCTCTGGTGTCTTCCAACCCTATCTAATCCTCACTGCTTCATAAGTAAGAGCGGAACTGCCACTGGTGCAACGGCACCAGGGCCCATGCTGATACAAGGGCCCACAGCCATCAACACAGCACCGCCAAAGCTCAGCACCAGTTTCTCTGGGATACTATCAGGGCCAAAGCATATTTTTTGCACCTGGACCCATAACTCACTAGTTCCGGCTCAGTTCTTAGCATCTATCCCATGTATGCTTAAAGTGCTATACTGTGTTAGCCTCTACCACCTCAGACAGGAAGCGGACCCACTTCTCAAATAGTCTTTCAGCAAGATGTTGCGTCTGTTTGGCTGACTGCATTCCGGCTTTTCCGTGCAGCACACAAACGTACGGTTAGAAATTTTGAAATAATCATTTTTTTATTCCCCCCACAACGAAATGTCAGTGTAGTCTTGTAAATGTTAAATAATAATAAAAACTCATTCATCTTCTATAACCTGCACATGGCATTTCATCAAGGTCACACTGTAGAAATTCATTCATCCAGTCAGCAATCCACACGGTCACTGGAGAGGTCATCAGATCCGTCTGACTTACTTGTTTTTCAGTAGATTATGGGGACAAACGCTGTGCAATCAATCAGCAAATAACTACGGTCCATCACAGTGTGCCCCATTCTTATAGGCTTGCATAGGTTACACAGTGCAGCCCTCTTACAAGAAAACCCTACTGGCTTTCCCCAGAATTCCCCAAACATTCCTGTACAGAGGCCAGAGACAAGTTTTCCTTGTTGCTGAGGATGTCACAGGATGGTAGCAGCAGCGTGAGCTAGATCCTGTCAGCATGTCAGCTGTTCACTCTTATGAATACTCCCAATGGCCACAGAAATGTGTATTTGCTTATATGCTGTCTGCAAGAGATCTTTAATGAACAGTAGTCATTTTTCCAGAATACAATTTACATTACATTACATTCCATGAAAGGGAGAAGGGGGCAGGAGAAGGGAGAATGAGGAGCGCTAGTGTGAATGACTGCTGCAGGAAGTATTTGTTGGACGGTGTAACAGACGCTTGTTGGAAACATTGCACGCACAGGTCCATTAACCTTCATCACCTACACATGCAAGGCCTGGCTGCTTCCCATTAAATACTTAATATTTTGCGAGGGTTAAGCTGGATCCACACTGGGATTGCTTAACTCAATCAGATCTCCTTAATAGATAGCTCCCATTTATCCAAAAGTCTGTCCTGAATTTCCTTTCTATACACTATTATAGTAAATTAGGATTAACCGATACACCTGAACCTTTGCAGTTATTCCCCATGGGTTCATTAATATACAGCCTTTGCTATATCTAAAAACATAGGAATGGGCCTTTTCAGGATTGCAAGTCCTACACAAAGCACAAAATCTTTACTCCACACAGCAAGAGAGAATTGTCCTAACATCCACCTCGATTGGAAGCCAGTCACTTAGGTGTACAAAGAGAGATGTAAATGAAGTAGACGGAGCGATGGTTGTTATAAACAGCTTTAAAACTGTTTACAAAGCAATTCTAGATGTATACCCATTGTAGGAATAAAAAGGGAAACCCTTTAACTTAAAGGTGTGGTATATAAATCAGAATCTGTACAATCTAACGCTGTCCCAATGCTGTATACATATACTTCATAGTATAAACTTGTTTTTTATGTTCCATAGGTGTAGTACAAGAAAGAAATGCAGTGACCATTCTAAAGTCTAAAGCTGGTCATACACTGGAGCAGGGGTTCTCAACCCCGTCCTCAAGTACCACTAACATTGTAGGTCTCCCTGCAAAACCTGTGGAGCTTTCTCAAAATGTAACTGTCAGATATGAGCTCACCTCCAGCAAGGAGATTTAAAAAACTTGGACCGTTAGTGGTACTTGAGGACAGGGTTAAGAACCCCTGCACTGGAGCAATTATTGGCCCGATCCTACAATTATCGTGGATCGGGCCAAAAAATGCTCTAGTTAGTGGCCAGGATCAATTCTTAAAACATCCAATCCAATAAACTCACCAGAAACGCTCCGGTACGATTATCAGATCTTATAACTTGATTAACCTAAATCGGGCACTAGTGCCCCATAATTTAAGGGAGAAAATCAGTTTACTGAATGGCTCCCTATTCCCTCCCTCCACAGTGCAGCAGATCTATGCATTATGCTGCTCTGACACCATTGAAGTATATTTTCAAAGCTGTCAGAGAAGGATAATATATAGATCTGCATAAAGGGCCGATTGCAGGGAGTAGTAGAGACAGGGATCAGCCGCACTGTGTGAAGCGCAGCTTCGGCTGATCCCTGCCTCTACTACTCCCTGCAATAGCTGCTGCTGCTGCATATCTATGTACTATGCTATTCTGACAGCTTTGAAGGTATACTTGAAAGCTGTCAGAGCAGTATAGTACTAGCCCTGGACTCCACTCTTCTTCTAGGATCATCGGTCCAGCAGGAGCCCCCCTGCATCTACTACCCCCAGCAGTAGCTGCTGCATATCTATGTACTATGCTATTCTGACAGCTTTGAAGGTATACTTGAAAGCTGTCAGAGCAGTATAGTACTAGCCCTGGACTCCACTCTTCTTCTAGGATCATCGGTCCAGCAGGAGAGGTGTATGGTGCCGATAAAGGGACATTTCCCTGGCAGGAAATAGTCACATTTATCGGGACACCCGCTGCTGGGAATGATAATCGTCCCGGTGTATGGCCAGCGTAAAGGCATCATGCATTTCTATGCATAAATATTACCAGCCTTAATGCAACCGTGCCGTAAAAAAAAAAAATACACTTAAAAACATGCAATTCACTAAAAAAATACTCCTCTTATCTAAATCACTTTCCGATTTTGTTGCACTAGAGAATATTTTTCACAGGAGCAACAATTCAAGACACAACTAGAGGGAAAAATGCAGCATATGAAGCAACAATGTGGGAGAAGTCAGCAGGAGAGTGAGCACATGTCTGGCCCCTGCTAGCACAGACACCGGAGTGGGAGACGTAGGTACTGGTAGGAATGATTCGCCAGGCTGGTGCTGCTATTTATAGCCTCCTCCTTGGCCAACACTCAGCCTTCGCCTGGTTAAATTGTATGAGCAGCTGGGACGGAGGCCCAGACACACTTTGGTCTGCCAGGGAGAGCGGACCCACCCTCTGGAAAGACTGGCTGCTTCATGACTTTTCAGAGTGTGTGCCATCAGAGATTAAACAAATGGGATCATCACAAGCCATTAATAACTAGACACCATGACTGTATATTCATTTAAGGCACTTACTTTCCTTTATAGATGACAGAAGCAAAAGCAAGCTTTAGGGCTTAAGTATTGCGCTACACTAAATATTAAAAAAACAAAAAGCGTTGGGAGTATTGATAGAAGACTGGGTGGCAAGGAGGGTGTGACCGAACTGTATATACAACATCTCTGCCATACCAGATTCATAGTACGTTCAAATACATCTCTCTTTCTTATATATTAAAAAACACTGTGGGGTAGATTTAGCAAACATCTAAAGAGAAAAGTAGAGGTATTGCCCAGAGTAACCAATCAGATTCCAGCTATCATTTTCTGGAATGTGCAAGGTAAATGAAATCTAGAATCCGATTGGTTGCTATGGGAAACACTTTTACTAGTCCGTTTTGTTTTTTTGTTTGTTTTTGTTTTTTTACTTGAGTGGGGGATTTTTTTTTTTTTATTGCTTCTATGGCATGTAGGCCATAAAACAAATTATATTAGTTATATGCAAAAAATAAATAAATAAATGGATGTATGTACATGATTAAAACAGGAGGCCAATATAAGAACATGTTTCTCTTTAATAAGAGACTTTAATGAAGTAACAACACACAAATAGAGAATAAGAGCAAGCTTTCTCTGTTAGTAAGTATTTCTCGGTCAGTTAACAATATATATATTTACATGAATACATTATACTGTTTATACATATATAAGTCGGGCAGTGCGTGAAGCAGATGTTAAGTATCAGAAGTCTGAACTCAATAGTTTCATACGTCGGGGAGTGAAACACACCATACATGCAAGAATATACAAAGTGGGAGTTTATATTGGACAGGAAGGGCTGGTTAGGCACAGCGTTCCATACGCACAGCCCTCCACGCAGAGAAGTTAAGGTATGGTTATGGATACGCAAGTAAGCTAAAATCCACACGAGAGAGGAGCATTATGGGAGTGCACCAGCCTCTTACGTGGGGAAATTGCTGGAGTTTGGATCAGGCCCTTAGTTATTATGCTCCAGTGAATACTATGAGGGGAGGAATAGCAGCAGGACGCTGATATGATATATGGGTAGCGCCTTTCTGTGTGAGTACATACACAGTTGGTGGCCATCTTACTTGTCAGTTTAGGGAACAGTAGAGAGATTTGCTAAACATACCCCTGTGTATGGAATAGAGATAAGGTGTGAGCAATGAGACCATGCTCCAAATCTAATACAGCAACTTGTTGATTCGTGTTGTTAGTTGTTGCTAAACACCACGTAACAGCATCATGTGCCTGTACGTGCCAGCAGCAGCTACATAGTGATAAACAGAGGAGACATAACCTTACATCATCTGTGCACATCACAAGCGCAGGCAGATTGGAGGAGTCTCCACTACAGGTTTCCAGTCTTAATCAAAATAAACGGAGCTGCACTTGATGTGATTGGGAAACCACTAATTTATAGCAGAGAGCCGTACAAGCCGCTGGCTAATCACACCTAACCCCATTAACTTTCTAACTGCTGTAATCCACAGGGTGTTAAATACAGCAGAGAGTACAAGAGAGGTGGAAAGAACCATTAACGTCTACACAATAATAATCAAAGATCGGATCCAGATTCCAGACTTCCAACAGATCTTATTCCTTTAAGTGGACATAATACAATAATGATTATCATTTACCTACTGCTGGCATGACCGATTATCAGTTACTTTTATTAGTATTATTCGGATTTACTCATTCCAGGGTACATCAGCGCATTTTCTATTTATCCAACCCCTTTAGTGATGCATTTTACCTTGAAACTACTGATCTTTCCTTCACCCGGAGACATATCCAAGCTTGGATGTTGCTCCCCCTGTTAGCAAGCAATTACTGTACAGAAACAAGCTAAAAGTCGGGAGGGGGGATATTGAAATGCTGGATTGTGCTTTTCTGAATTAAGTTCTAAGACTTCTCAGACCTACAGAAATAAATCAGGAAAACCTGATAAGCTAACAAACTACCCATCTAGGGCCAGATTTACTAAGATGCGGGTTTGGATAATTGCTGCCCATAGCATCCAATCAGCTTTCCTATTACATACTGGAGAATTGTCAGCTAGAATCTGATTGGTTGCTATGGGCAACATCTCCACTTTTCCAAACACGCAGCTTAGTAAATCTGGCCCCTAGTGCCAAATTGAGGGCGTTTAATATGTTGTGAATTTATATTTGTCTATTTTTATTTTTTAAGATGGAAAAAACTAAGTATCATGGACAACAAACTCCATAAACCTTTACCACCTTGCAGCATTGGCGATATCACTACCGCCTATTATAAAGAAATGAGCATGCCGTTTACAATCAGGCTACAATTTCCCATTCACTTCAACAAAATGGAATGCAGACTGTCACATCCTCCCCTGTAACGCTGCAGGACAGGAGGAACAATGGCTCCTTTTTAAAACTGCATAACAGAACACAGCCAATATACATGTACTGCACTGCTCCTAAGACAGTCACAAGCCCACTCCAGGTGTTGTGGAACTACATCTCCCATCATGCTTCAACAACAAAGGTACATCCGATAACTGTTAAATCTTGATGGGAGTTGTAGTTCCACAAAACGTGAAGTGCCACAGGTCACCAAGTCTTCTCTAATTTAATATAGGTCTGAGAGCTATCCTGAATTACAGGGGGGTTGAGGGCCATACCAGGGCCAGCCCTAGCTATAGGCGGTATAGGCGAGTCGCCTATAGCAGCATCTTGTCAGGGGGGGGGTACCACAGAGCAGAAAAGGAAATGCAACATATGTGTAGCAGCTCTCCCCCCCCTCCTTAACCCTCTGTGACCCTCTAATAGCGGAGTCAATTTTCTGCTAGGGGGCACCAACCAAATCTTGCTTAGGGCATCAAATTGGCTAGAGACGGCCCTGGGCCATACAATCACCTCAACGCGCATCCCCTCACTAAAACATTACTATTAATCTCATTTTTTGTCTATTCCATGTGTAAGTTGCTTTTTGTTTTTTTTTGTTCTTCTGGCCTTACTTGGCTTTAAGCCATTCTCCATATTATAGCAGCTAGTGCTTCCTGTCATGAGAATGGACGTCACTGGGGTGTGAGGCATGTGACAAGCAGACCAGTAAATGGGGAATTTGAACCACTGCTAATAACCAGAAGATTTACAGCTGAATTCACTGAAAAATTCCCAGCTGACAACTGTATCCAGAGACTGGGCAAGGACATGAAGTCCACAATACAGGTATAGCCGAAGGATTAAACTGCAAATTTCAAGTTACATTATTCAGGAACAAATCTATTAAATAACGTTTAAAATTAGTATTACAGAAATAAAACAAAATTAAACATTCTACCTAGTCCATGTGTCAGAACGGTTGCAGTTCCTGGTTAGAAAGTCTGATTTCCGATCGGCATATTAACCTATTCCGTCTGGGAAACACCACCGCAGGACCCACGGGAAATGGGAGTAACCTCTCCAGGGTTAGGGTCAGGCTGCAAGGAAGGGAGGGTTAGGGTCAGGCTGCGAGGGAGGGAGTGTTAGGGTCAGTCTGTGGGAGATGTTGGGTTAGGGTCAGGCTGCAGGGAAGGGAGGGTTAGGGTTGGGGTAGTTTTTCTGCCTACCTTTCGGAGCACCGAAAGTTCAGTTCTCTGTGGATCTATTGCTATGCTTCATCGAGTTTGAAACTGGCTGGGAGAAAACAGCCCTATCGAAATAGGGCCGTTTATTCCAGGGACCCACACCCGTGTCAGGAAAAAAAAAAAAAAATCAATCTGTAGTTCTATTAGGATAACTCAGGGACAAACACAAAGTTTAAATATACAGAGTAGTTATTATAATGGTTTTACTGATCGCTGATTCAAAGAACATAAATTATGATAATTAAAATGGGCAACTAACTGTAAAACAATGCTCCAGCTGTTATACAAGCAGAAAGCTCACCATCAGGTAACAGCTGGAGAGCAGGTAGTAAGATTCACCACAATTGTACCATGGAAGGCATATCGGCGGCATTCTGTATCAAATCCCATTTCCATACAAAGACACGTGGATGCATGGAGGAAGATGCGAATAAAAACAAAATGCAGGTAAACAAGCTACAGATCACAAAACAAAATTTATAGGAGGCAAATATACAAGATGTACTTGGCATACCAGAACACTGACTGACGAGAAGCATAAACACCCGGGTGGAATGTGTATGATAATATAATAAGCAGCTTCCACTCTGCTACATAGGAACCCGTGTGGTCACCGATGACCTTTTACAACTGATCAGGTCACAGATAATGTCACATTCAGCGGTTGCTCTGAATAGATCAGATAACGGTTTGTGCGAGACTGACCTTAAATAACCTAACCCAGGAATAATTGTGATGCACAAAATAATGAGCTCACTTTTTCCAACATGTGAAAACAGACTGACTCTTTATAAATAGGAGATCATCATCATCACGGTGATCAGTATGAGGTCAATAATTCACCCATTACAGATACCCATTACTTAGGTATCATTTAGAAGGCATCAACATTTTCTGGTACAAAAAGGCAAAGGACAGACGGAAGATAAGAGTCCCAAGGACAGATTTACTAAGCTGCAGGTTTGGAAAAGTGAGATGTTGCCCAGAGCAACCAATCAGATTCTAGCTGACATTCTCTAGTATGTAATAGGAAAGTGAGAGCTAGAATCTGATTGGTTGCTCTGGGCAACATCTCCACTTTTCCAAACCCGCAGCTTAGTAGATCTGGCCTCTAGGGAGCGCCAAGCACATGAAGTGCTCTCACAGGGAAACTAGCATTACTATCTAGGGGGTAGATCCAGAACTACGTCCGTCTTCCATAGACGGACGTAATTCAATAAACAACAGCTACTGCGCATGTGCAGTAGCTATTGTACGTAATCTGCGTATCGTTTTGATACGTAGATTGCGTATATGCAGTCCTTTAGATCGCATATACGCAATCTACATATATGGAAGACAGACGTAGTTCTGGATCCGGCCCTAGGTCACGAATACAGAGTTTTATATTGTTTTTTAAGGAAGGTGCACTAAACAGTTACAATGGGGACTCCTTGCAGCCACACTGATCTCTTCATAAATCATGGCCAGCTCCGGAGATTAGCAGAGAAATCATCAGCAGCAGCTACACCAAGGGTTCAGCACATTCTGATAACCACCATGATGTGCTCTCATTAATGAATTTGGTGTCACAATTATTATGCAGTATGTAAGGGTGTGATATGGAAGGGTAAATGTGGGAAAGTAGACACTAAATGGCAGACAGGTCTAGCTTATCAGCCATATAATATAATATGGTACTGGCATTACCAGAACTCCAACCTCAACTCAAAGCCTAACCTCATCCCAAGCCTAGTCTCAGCCCTAAAGCCAACTTTAGATGATATTCAGACTCCTGTTCCCAATGCACTTGTAGCTCTGAGAACGGTGAGGACCTCCTCTTCCATGCAGGCAATGAAAGGACACACCCCTCACTCCCAAAGCCTTCTGCAAACAGACCTTAAGATTTCATTGTCACGCAAAAGAGGAACAGCGCGGGAGTCTGGATAGCGTGAAAGGCACTTAGCATCCTGCATACATCCCCTTCCCATTAGCATATGAGAGCACTGAGTCCCGTTGTCAGAAGCACAACAAGTACAGAAGTCTGGGTCCAGATCCATACTGGAAGGGTGGTGGCGCATGCTTGGTCGATCAGAAAACGCCCCTTTTACAGACGTCTAAGTGCTAACAGAAAATGATGGCTGACCCTCTACAGGAGGATACCGAGAAGAAGAAAAAGACGGAGCAAAGATCAGGACAGATCAAAGGAAGAAAAGACAGAGGGACACAGGACTAAGGAAATATTCCCTAAAAAAGAATCTAATGGTGCTACATAAAAAAACAAAAACAAACTGTTCATAAATAAATAACAACAGAGACAAGATAAGAAATTTATTTTTATATATCGATTGTCAATTTTATTTATAATCGGACTTATGAAGAACATTACCGATTATTTCATTAAAGATTCGACAGCCACTGTGCTGTTCCTTTAGTATAAGCACAGAGAGATCATTCCAATCATCCTGAAGTGTGCACCTATTAATGTCCTCTGCTATTACATTGCTATGTCTGGAGCCAGAGGACGTTGTATAGCGTGTAATATAATAACATAAACAATGTACTCAACAGCACAATAATGAATTGCTCAGATGCTTTATGGGCTAGAGCCGCGACGATAAATCAAAATCTGCCGAGCTCCGAATCAGCCCCTATTGCCCTTATTTGACAACCTTCAGTAATTGTTGCTAATTAGGTAAATGCCACTAAAGAGCATTGTATAACCTGTCTCCATTACAAAGAGAAATAAAGAAAAGAACAGCCCACTCAGCAAAACGTGTTCTCAGTATGTAACACTGCACAGAATGCATTAAACAATTACTAGTACACAGAGCTCAAATACAATGTTTAACAAAAGAAAAAAAAATGATAATTTAAAAACCATTACAAAAAAGGATCATTAAATGTTACATTAAAGAGCTTATAAAAGATTCTGCCTGGCTTAGAGCACCAGGGAATGACACATCAGACAGATCCTCTCTCTATCAGGAAAGCCATTATGAGTAACGCAGTGCATTTGTTTAGGAAGCTTTAGAGGAATCCGTCCGTTTTCTCCCAATAAACACAGTGGTTAAAATAAGCAGCTACCGGTAGTCTCAGCATCATGAATCTATTTCTCCCTGGCTCAGAAACAGGATCCCAAGTTTTTCTAACATCTTACATCCAAATAAAGCTTGTGTTGTACAGCCGGCCTGCCTCTGATGACGGAGAGGAGCAAGGAAGGACGAGTATTCTTGTATACCTCCCAGGGACATTTCAGTCCGGGGCGTGGACTCTTCCTGCCGCACAGGAGAGACACAGAGAAGAAACACTCATTACTCAGTGTGCCTCTTGTTCCATACACAGACTTGTTTTCTCTTTCCACAATATTACACTCTAATCATCAGCTCCATCTCCCTCTTTTTTTTTTTTCTTTTAAACCAAATACCTTCATTATGAGATCACAGGCCAATCGCTGAGCTTTGGATGAACGGCAAAATGAAATATTGAGGACTCTGCAAGGCGCACATAAAGCTTCGAAAGGGATGCATTTGCCTATACGAAGGGCTGGTTTTTGAGAACGATGCAGTCTTCATTTTGGCTGCACCGTGCCCCGTTACATTTTATAGATTAAAATCTACAATCTGGCTCCGATTTCAAAAGGCCCATTTTTTTAAAAGGTACCTGTTCTGGTTAGGGTTAGGGTTCTGGTGCAGGACAAGAAGGGGTTAAAATTAGGCTCCAGAGAGGGGGGAGGGTGAGTAAAACGTACCTTTCGCCATCCCGCTGTCCAAAAATGGTGCGGTGGCAGGGGCCCCTCTCTTCCAAGAGACAACAGTCAGTACCTGACTGACGGAAATCGATCTGTCGCAAACCACACACCTTTTAAACCTTTTCAATGCCAAACCATCATAAAACGTCATCTGACATGCGGCTTTTCACCCTTACAGCAGACACCAGGAGCATGCTGCCTTGCAAAGGAGAGAAAACGCCATGAGTTATGGCTCCACAGCAGCTAGAGATCGCTAGTTGGCAAGTGCTACATGAAGCATTGTGGTGAAAGCCCGAGGCACATGATACAAGGTGCCCCGCCTATTACAGACACGGCTGTCTCCAGACTTAACATTCACAAACATATGCATGCTATGTGCGCAAGATGGCGTTTTCTAGGCATCTGCGCATCTGCATGGCAGACTTTAGGCATCAGATCTCACTACGTGCAGTTGATTTCCGCAAGTACAACTCCGTGCAACAGGGGCGTGACAATACTCCGTATGTGGGAGAATACGTCATGTGGGTGAGGGGAGGCAATTACATTGTACAGTATGGGCTGGGTTAGGCACTTTCGCACGTTCGATTGCTAAGTTCACACAACAATGCGCACAGAGACGTTAAAGTAGAGCTATGGCACAGGGAAGTCAGCTAAATCCCGTCTGTCACAGGGGAGTGTCATAGGAGGGCGCTGGCCACATAATGCAGACTTTTGTTATTCCGTGCGTTCTTAAAGCACTCTTAAGTCTGGATCAGGTCCACAGTGCTTTGCTGTGACTGGTGTCAGCACATTGATCAAACTGACCTCAATTACAGCAATGACTTTCAATCAGAACTTTTAGTTTAACAAATAGTTAAGTCATCCAAACAAGTTATATGAAGTAAAATGCGTGATCTCAGGAGCAAGGTGTGTCTGTGGACATGGTTTATGACTGAAGCGTCATTATATTTTTTAAAGCTAAACAATATCATAAAAAGGGGGAAAAAAACAATTTGAAAAAAGTAATATAAAAAACGAAAAGTCATCAGCCAGTAAACACATTGCAATTTTGCTTTGATAACATGCATGCATAGCACAGGATAGTTATATGATCACACACTCCCATCAAATCAGATTACTTTAAAATTAGAGCATTTCAGTAAGAGTTTACATAATGGGGATGTTTAATGCATCAAAGCCTGCCAGGGACCACACCAGACAATGGCTTCATGACAGTCATGTTTCCTCTAGTCTGCACAACACACTCTGAAGGAAACCAGGAAGTGCAGAATTACAGCATCTACATCAGTGATGAGCAAGTGGACAATACAGGAACCACATGGTAATGTCTAACTATCCCAAGGGTGACACATTACCTTTAATCATGGATTAAACAATACATTAAATATAACAAAAAGAAAGCGCATCAACCACCTTAAAAAGCATTGCAAGTTGTAATAAGCAAAATCCAACATCAAAGCAGCCGAGAGATGAATGCCACAGCTCTGAGGGCCGATTTCCCCATATTTTGTGTGCGATAGGATTAAATAATGGCCACTTTGCCATTCTGCACATATGATCGTGCTACCCCATACCCTCCAACATGACCCATTCCATTAGCTACAAAACACTCTACTCCTCAGTTTCCAACTGTCAGTTACTATGGTAACCATTTGTTGAATAGACAAAGTTTTTTTGTTTTTGTTTTTTTAAATGTCGGTTATGTCAGTGTTCCCCAACCTCAGTCCTCAGGGACCACTAACAGTCCATATTTTCTAGTTTCCTTAAAGAATCCCAAGTGATATAATGAGCAGCACCTGTGGAGCTTTTAAAATGTGACAGTCAGTAATGAACACACCTGTGCTCCAGCAGTGACACCTGGAAAACATGCAGTGTTAGCGGTCCCTGAGGACTGAGGTTGGGAAACACTGGGTTAAGTCATTTAAACCAGATGAGTGACAGTTGAAAGCTCAGGTGCGGAGTATATTGTACCTAATGGAAGGGTCTGCACCCAATGGGAACATACAGAGACCCATCCAAATATAAGAGGAGGAAGAATAATTCCAACAGATGGGTGGGAATGTGATAATAAGGGGTGTAGCTTCTCATTACAGAGGTGTGCCCTCTTTCTGCATACCAATCCACATTATAGCACAGGTTCCACTGGCAGGAGCCGTAAAAGTAGGTAGAATCACAAGTCTGTCCATGCAAGCTCCGCAGTTAGCGGATGTGAGGATATTTTCTGGAGATCCATTCATGTAAGATTTAGATGTCGGCAGCAGATCTACTAGATCAGGTCTCTATTTTAAACAATGCATTGGCGCTGCCTTGAACAAAATTACATTTAATTGCTCAGGTGGCAACCATGTAAAATAGGAAATAAATATATGAATGAAACCTGACACGCTAGTAGTTTCAGCTATTCAGCTAGTGATACTGATAAATGCTTTCCGGTGTAGGAAGCCAACAAAAAATAAAGGGGCTGATTCAGAGTTTGGGAGGGTAAATCAGCTGCAAGTGTACAGCTCAGCTATTCCATTTTACAAAGTAATTGGTGCTGATTAATCGCACATAGAACTCAAATACTGCATAGTTTTATGTTTAACTTTATAAAATAGAGTTGAGCTAAGAAACTCCACCTCACAAATATAATTTTGCTTTCACAATGTACATTTGCCTCCCCTTGCAGTTCAGTATTGCTCAGGTCTACACTTGCACCTAAAAAAAAAGGATTAAGTGCAAGTCTGAATAAGCCCCAAAAGCTGGATACACACTATGCAATTATACATGAAATGCAACTGTTCTTATGATATCAGCATGGCAGGAGAATAGACACTCTTGGGGCCAGATTTACTAAGCTGTGGGTTTCGAAAAGTGGAGATGTTGCCCATAGCAACCAATCAGATTCTAGCTGAAATTCTCTAGTATGTAATAGAAAAGTAAGAGCTAGAATCTGATTGGTTGCCATGTGCAAACACGCAGCTTGGTAAATCTGGCCTTTGGGATTCCATTTAAAATGGTCTGGAATTGTGTGATGATTGGCCCAATAATTGCATAGATGTGTAAGCAGGCCAACTCAGAGCACTTGTGGATAGTTCATCTAACAAGTTGTCACTAATAATCAAACCGGGTGAAACGTTGAAGAGATGACTTCATTCTTTTACATTTGATGAGATTTCTTAAATTTGTTTGTTCTTCCTGCAAAGCTCCTATTCCCCACATCCCAACCTGCACTGTGGAGCAACCCGCACTCACTGTCCTGTTTGTGGAACCAGCTGCTGAGCGATAGGACATATCGTTCTGCCGCTATGAACGATGCTCAGTTGGTACGTTAGGTCGTAACTCAATATTATGGTCATAGCGTAAGGGAAACAGAGCCCAGCTGCCAAATGCAATTATATGTTGACGATTAGATAGAAGATAAGGAAGGACGGATCCCAGCTCTAGTGTAATAAAAGCAATTTTATGAAGAGAAATGTCAATATAACAAGAAGTGTTTTCTCATTAATGGGTTATCTAGATTTTAATAGGATATAAAAGTTAAGAGTATTTTCTTTTATACATCTACCCACAAACGGTTGCAGTCTCCGGTCCGATGGCCCGTTTTGCGAAATAGCGACAGCCAAAAGTTACTTTTCGGCTGTCTCTATTTTGAATAGGGGGCCATTTCAGATGTTTTTAATGAATGGGTGAACGTGCCAATCGACATACTCGCCCACTCATTTTCACAGACCTGCTGGATGACAGCTACGGAGAGGTAAGTAACCTCTGTGGGGCATTTTAGTATTGTGGTAGGTGGGTTAAGTGCTCAGGAAGGGAAAGTTAGGGTTAGGACCATAGAAGGAGAAGGTTAGGGTCAGGCTGCAGGGAGGGGGTAGGGTCAGGCTGCAGGGAAGGGGAGGGTTAGGGTTAGAATTAGATGAAAAGTTGGGGTTAATTTAGCCACTCACCTATAGGAGCACCATGTTCGGTGCTACGGGGATCGATTACTATGCCTCTTCGAGGCATAAGCAATCGATATCCCAGCCAGTTTGAAACTGAGAACGGCCCTATCGAAATTCGGGGACCCACACCCACCTGCAAAATAATGAATATTTTAACAATAAACCTGTATTTTGAAGGATTCCACTAATGACTGTGGCAGAGGCTTCTGTGAATCAGGATTACCATTAAAAAGCAGCCCCAGGTGGGAAATAGCAACACGCAGTTACATCATGAAATCACTGTGACAACTACAGCGGTAAGAACATGCAGAAGCAGCAGCAAGCTATCAATGTCTCCCTGTGGTATTATCCCCAAGATGCATGCTCCGGGCTGGAACACAGTGTTGGAACACTGATATAGACAACTTCTGTAGTCAGTATAGCAAGACCCGTTCAAGAGAGCAACCTAAATAATCTATACTAATTTACGTGAGGTCAGAGTGTGCTGGAGCTACCAAACTATAGTCAATACACAATGCAATGAGCAATATCTAGGGTCCGGATTCACAGTTATGTAGTTTTTGTCTTACATACGTTGTTTTAAGAAATGAGCTACTATGCATATGTAGTATCTTATTTACGCTATCTACGCACCGTACATAGATTGCGTAAGTGCGGTCTAAAGATATAGATCTGTTCCTTGTCTTTTGGCAACTCTCAAATGTGACTCAGCCCTTATATCTTCTCCTTTCATCATTAGAACTTCATCGGGTGTTCGGATTATAAAGTGCACAGCTTGAGGACAACAAAATATCTTCCTAGTGTAAAAAGCGTAAAGGAAACACACGCAGCAATTTACATGACCTGTAGGATTAAGAAGGCTACATTTGCATGATGATGATGCTTGGTGGCATAGGGAGAGGTATCAGTAGTAGTAATGCCATTGTATAGGTCATTGGTCCGGTCTCACCTAGAACACTGGGGCTCTAATCTAGAGGTCATATATCCAGAAGAACTTAAATTCAACAGGGAGTGTACAAAGGAGGGCAACTTACAATGGTGCATGATCTACATAACAGAACTTATCCATAAAGACTAAAAGATCTTAAGATGCATAGTTTGGAGCAGAGAGCAGCGGGGG
>WWET01001734.1:73352-85485 GCA_011038615.1 Limnodynastes dumerilii | reverse complement strand
GCATGCTGATGCTTGTAGAACTACAAGCATCAGCATGCCCATGGATGGCAGGGCATTAGGCACCATGCCCTGCCATCCAGGGACCGCTGAGCAGCTGCTAGAGGAAAAAAAAAATCATCTTAACGCTGCAAAACACTTCCTGCTAGCAGGAAGTGCCAGCGCTACTGAGGCTATTACCCAGTGCCTGAAGTATCGTGAGAACGTGATTTCAGGCACTGGGTAATAGTCTCTCACTAGCGCCGGTCACCTCCTGCTAGCAGGAGGTGATTTGCGGTGTTAACAGAGAGATTTTTTTTTTCTATGGATATTTTTTTACCGCTGGCTTCTGTTTTAGCGCAGCGGTAAAAAAATAATTGAATGGGCGAATTTTTATCGCTCAATTGCCGGCGAAGGCGTCGTATTTTTACCGAAGTTTTTGAAAACTTCGCCGGCAATTGAATCGGGCCCCATGAGTTTAACTTTCTCTTAAAACTGTTGAATATATTCAATAAAAAAAAATAACTTAAGAGATGAGTAGCGACACATTAATTCTGCTCTATCTCTGCAATCATTGAAGTCCATCAATACCAGAGGGTGTGGTATAGTGCGCCACAGTGAATCTCTCCACCTCTGTTGTCGCAGTAAAACAGCTTATCTAGATCACGTAATCTGTGGATAAATTAGTCATTTATTACATATAAGAAGCCTACCATAATTTCATACAAAACACATAAATATAATGGTCCCATGCGTATTTTTACGATCGGACTAACTGCGCATGTGTAGTAACTTTATTTACATAGTTAACGTAGACGATACGAGCGGAAGTGCCTTAGGGACGGACCTGTGAATCGCACGTTGGTACATACGGATGGATATGCGACGCAAAAATACGCACGGGAAAATTTACATAAAAATGGACAGGGGAGGAATTAAAATGAAGGAAAGTGGGCGCGACTATCATGAATCGCACATACGGAGCACACATACACACGGGAATGCACTCGGAAAGTTACAGGTAGTCTATGGCAGCCGAATTCTCCAACAGCACTGACGAGAGAGGGGAGTGTCGTGCTTGGGAGGGGGTTTGGCCTGCACCGGCCGTGCGTATAAATCCGATCCAATCGACACACGGATCTCTGAATACGGTCCCATATCAGCTCAGAAATATAAATGCATGCTAAACAGAAAATAATACACTTTTTGAAGATACTTGAAAAGAGAATGTGGACAATTATCTGAACATTTAGCAAGACTTTTTACATTCAGGTCTCTGTCATTTACAATAAATGTATCCTTTATGCACTCTGTGTTAAACTGGTCACACACTTGTCCAATCCAACTTAGATCCAACTCCTGATCAGACAGTACACAATCCTACAGCAGACCAAGGCTGCAGGTCCTGCACCAAATCTATGATACACTCATTCAATTTTACAGTAAGCTTCCCACCAGCATCTGCTGAAAGGAGCTTGTCTTCATACACACTGTTCCAATCTCTGCTAGATCGACTGTCACTCGCACACAACGTCAATTGATGTCAAAATCAGGAGAAGAATTATATAAGCAGTCACACGAATGTACACGCGCATTATTCAAGTGATGGACTGTCAAATCTCCTGATCTTTTAGCAGGTTTAAAATTCATCTGACCCGACCAGAAGACCAGGATTGGATGTAATGAGCAGTCGTGTGAGCGTACACACTTATTCAATGTCTGACCAACCTGACAGTTGGAGGTCGGGTCGGATGCAGATTGGATAAGTGTGTACCCAGCTTTAGTTTACCTGCCCTTTCCTTCCCTCACTCCAGATGTAAGTACTTGTACGAGTAATGTGCACACTGGTATATATATGGTGCAAAGAAAGACGTATTTATGAGGTTTGTGCTAATAAAATGTTTTTCTCCAAGTCAGTATTAGGGACGGAATCCAGACTTCTGAAAAGGGGGTGTGTTAATGTAGCTTGGATCGGAATATGTATGCTTATTGCTTATGAGTATATGCACCATTCCAATGTCGCTTTAGATCCGCAAGATCCAGCATTTCTGCGCTTGCAACAGGATTCTGAAGTGGAGCAGGTGCAAGCCTGTAATTCCACAGTGTGGGTCTTCCCTACGTACTCAGACTTCTAATCCCTACCCATTTTAAGTGAGGACAAAAAGGAAATCTTAAAGTAGGGTCCAGGGGCCGTATTCGGAGATCCGTTTTCGAGTGGAGTTCCGTGCGTATTTTTAGGATCGGATCAACTGCGCATACGTAGTAACTTTATTTATGTACTTTACGTAGACCATACGCATGAAAGTGTCTAACGGACGTACATGTGAATCGCACTTGGGGACATATGCTCGGAAATCCGAAGCATGGGAAAATTTACATAAAAGTGGGTGGGGAAGGCATATAAATGAACGCATGGAGGCGTGGTTATGATGAATCGCAAGGACGGAGCACATATACGCATGTAAGTACAAACGTAAAGAACAGAGTGTTCTATGGACTCGTAATTCCCTGACAGCACGCTTCTTGAGAGGGGAGTGTCGGGGGTGTTGGTGGGTGTTTCCTTGCTCCGTCCGTGCGTATAATTACGTACATAAATGGTTCTCTGAATACGGCCCCAGGTCTCAGAATTCTGTGCAAATAAATGGAGGAGCCTCATATGCGATCACACAGAAGACTGAATCCAGCAGGGATCTGGTAATAAATGATTGGATTCTGTCCTATGTGTCTTTGACTTTTGAAGAATTCACGCTGAACGTCTGAACTCTCTCTTGATCCATAATTAGACCCACTACTAACCAGGACTTTTCACATAGACCCATAAATAGGTCTTGGGGTCTGTGTCAGCATGTTGGAAGTGCTCAGGAATGTGATTTACATCTACATGAGTCCTGTATGGTGTCACAAACTTCCATCTCAGAGATCCATGCTGCTCAGTGTCTATAATTGCTTTGCACCATTGCTGATGCCAATTATATCTCTTCTAAAAATTCTATTGCAATTGTTTTGTGACTTGATTACATACAACCAGATTCGACAGCTAAATTCCGCATACTAGATCTCTTCTTTTTAAAAGTTCCTCCCTCTACCTGGTTACAACACTTGATAAATGTGAAGCTTCTTTATCATATCCTCCCCTGCCCCTTCTCTACTCCAAGCTATACATGATTACTCCCTCTAGCCTTTCTATGTATGTTATGTGACACAGGCCATGCACCATTATTGTTACTCTTTTTTGCACAGCCCCATATTTATGTTCTTTTGGAGATATGGGGCCGGCCAGGTCCAGCACCAATATTGACAGCTGATTTAAGTTGGGCTTTGCGAGTGTGGGCAAGGGGGCATTTGAATTGTACCGTATGGGCTGGGTAAGGCACTTCTGTATGTCTGAGCTGTGCATGTGAAGAAGTTAAGGTAGGGTTACAGACTCGGAAGTCACCTAAATTCCGTACGTGAGAGGAGAGTGCCATGGGAGCAGGGCCTGGAGATAATGCGGGCCTGCCAATGACGTCACATAGGGGGCGGACTTACCTGTAGCATCCAGTACACTTTCTGCATACATTTACCACCTGCACTGCTACAGGATAGAAATGTGTTTCTTCAATCTCACCTACAGCACCTAGTATGCAGACATATATACATGCACCTGCACTACCACAGGATATCACATCCTATCATATCACATCCTATCATATCACATCCTATCATATCACATCATATCACATCCTATAATATCACATCCTATAACATCCTATCATATCACATCCTATCATATCACATCCTATCATATCACATCCTATCATATCACATCATATCACATCCTATCATTTCACATCCTATCATATCACATCATATCACATCCTATCATATCACATCCTATCATATCACATCATATCACATCCTAGCTTCTGTGGTCTTTATTTTCGTCTGTTCCTCCAGTTACACTGCAATGTGCATGGTTTTCCTTGTATTGCTGTGCTCCTATTCTGATCCAGTACTTCAGAGCACCATCCCAAGTTGTAAGGGGATTTAGGAAAACTCATACTGAGAGTAGATAAGTCAGTCATTTTATATTCAGACAGCAATGTCAGGAGACTTTGGGCTTTTCCATAAAACGTAGTGAGGAATGGCTGTCATGTCTTACTCTTATCTCTTCTGAGATAAGTGACACCTAACATCCTGGTAACTCATCTAAACACTAGTAACTAAACACTGCAGTGTACATTCGTAATGCTCACAAAGGCCAGCACTCAGTCATAGTATTTGTCTGCAGTGTTTGCTAATTATATTGACTTTGCTCTGAACATACAATAAAATGGCAATACATGAATGGTCAATATTGATATTTACCCTTTTAGCACTGTAAAAAGCAAGAGACAACTTTTATTTTTAAATGAGCTATTATGTATATTATTTTTATTATTCTATATAATGTAGGTGCTCACCATTTTTGAGCTAGCAGATAGTGGACACTCCGGGCCTGATTCAGAGGCTGAAAATAAGAACTTAAAGTTACACCTGGGCAAAACCATGTTGATTTCAGGGGGAGTCAAGTTAATTTTATTCTATGCATGCAGGGAGAATGCTTTGCTTTTACTTAGTGCACACAGATACCTGATCAGCTTCACTTTTAAACTGCTAATTAGACTTGAGCTGGGAAACATCACCTTTTAACTATAATACTGTTGCAACAAATGAAATTTGACTCCCCTGAAATCAACATGGTTTAGCCCAGGTGTAACTTTAAGTTCTTATTATCTCTGAATCAGGGCCTCCATGTATATTATAGATCTATCCCTGGTGTTCTCTGTAGTTTTTTTTTTTTTTTACATATTTTTGCAATGATTTTGAGGGACATTTTCTACAGATTTCACTCAACCCGAAGCCGCACCCCTTCTCCCCCCATGGATATTTTTTTAAAATATGCCCTTGGTCATCTGGTATCGTATTTGGTTATAATAGAAGTACAACTGCTACCTTCTTACAGCCTTGCCTAGACTACCAAGTACCATCCTACAGTGGTTGAGGAGCCTTGTTCAGCCAATCATCTCTCTGAACGGCTGCCAGTGCCTCCCTCTTCTGCTAGGATTATCGGTCCCAGCAGGAAAGGTGTATGGCACCAATAACGGGACCTTTCCCCAATGGGAACTCCCATCCCGTTTATGTGGCCACCTCCTGCTGGAACTGGTAATTGTCCCAATCAAGTGAAATCATGAGAGTTGGGATACCATACATTAATGGCAGCCACTGCACTATAAAGTGGATATAAAACACTGACTCTGCTGTGTATTTCTTCTTCCTTGTGATTTACGCCGGTAGGACAGGAAGACACGGTGCATACAGTGTACATGTGTGGTGTGTTGGAGGAGGAATGATAATCATACAGTAAGGGCTTGGTAAAGCTCTTATGTATGATTCTCAGTTACGCATTGGCTCCATTTCCGTGTGGCTGCTGCATAATGTTGAAGGCAGGGTCCTGGGTACGGAGGTTTGTAGGTGTGAGGAGGAGTGGATCGGTCTCACCTCTTACCTACGGACTTTAGGCTCACACAGCGATCTGTTGTTGCGTACTGAGGGCCGGATTCACACCTAAGAAGATCAGGCTTCTTACGTGCGTCATTTTAAGAATGTACTTACTGCGCATGCGCAGTAGTACATTTACGCAATCTACGTACCAGTAGCTTAGGAAAAAAGAGGCGTGTTTATGCCACCTCGGGGAGTGTTTTGTTAGAAGTGGGAGGGGATTAGATTAGCCGGGGAGGTCGGGGAGAGGCATTCTCCGTGCATAGTTTCCTTCTTAGGAAGGAAACTACGCACGGTTAGCTCTATGGCACTCTTAAGTTCCATAAGGTACCTAAAGCAGGGAGTGGGTTATGGCTGAACGGAACTGTCCACACCTAACTCACTGTTAGTTGTGAATACTGGCCTGAGTTCTGAACACAGCGGAATTTTGGAATTTGACCAATGTGCATAAGACCAAAAAAACAATTACTGTGTTATATCTCCATCTTCTACTATTTTAATTTTTTTATTTTACTAAAAAAAAACACTTGTTTGCAAAATAATACAATACCTAAGTAATTTCACCTGATAGCTTTACTTTATATGCTGGTTGGTCTGGAGATCCAATTCCAAGAGGTCAGGTTTAGGCTTTGAGAGAAACAGGACAGCCTTGGCTGGTCATCACATTGTAAATACATCTTTCCAACAATAAGAGAACAAACCTGATTGATTGGGAAGAGCTGTGGACTAAATGCTAATAGATGAGGAAATTCTATAATAGATTGACTCAACTTCACTCTATTTAACCACATTAGTATTGATCCACAGAGCAGAGGCGAGGTAATGTGTGTGTTGGGATTACATCTGGAAGGAATATGAATAGCAGCACCCCATTAAGATCGTTGTGGTTTTATTCACTTAGTGTACGTTTCCTGGGTAATTAACCACATTACATAATGAATCGTTTTTTAATCCCTTGGGTCAAATTGTCACACAGTGATTTAATGACTGACTGACTGCTTCATGTGGGTCTCTGAGGAGATCTGGGAAATATACATTGCAGCCGGGATCCCATAATGGTGTTTGTACCTGCTGGGTTCTGTATTTTATATCTCTGGACGGGTTTGGGTCCCCGCATAGAAAATCTGAATTTTGAAAATTCAAATTTCTAGCTTTTGGTGCTCCGAAAACTCAGTAAAAATTGTTTCCCACTACTTTCCCTAATTCTTACCCTAACCCTAACTCTCCCTTCCTGGCAGCCTGGCCCTAACCCTCCCTCCCCTGCAGCCTGACCCTAACCCTCCATCTCCTGCAGCCTGACCCTAACGCTCCATCTCCCGCAGCCTGACCCTAACCCTCCATGTCCCGCAGCCTCTCCCCTGCAGCCTGACCCTAACCATCCCCTGCAGCCTGACCCTAACCCACCATCTCCCACAGCCTGACCCTAACCCTCCATTTCCTGCAACCTGACCCTAACCCTCCCTCCCCTGTAGCCTGACCCTAACCCACCATCTCGCGTAGCCTGACCCTAACCCTCCCTGCCCCGCACAGATAGTTTACTCACCTGTCCCTGGTCCAGTGATAGCAGCGGCGGAGGAATACCGCTAATTGTGAAAGTGAATGAGTGAATTATGCCAAATGGCATACTCACATAGTCATTAAAAAAAAGTCTAAATTGGTAAGTATTCGCAAAAGGGACATCCGAAAAGGAACTTTCGGATGTCTCTGTTTCGCAATTCACATGTTCTAACCTGAGATGGCAACCGCTTTGGACCAGATCTAGACTGGATCTGATGTGACCTCTATTGCAATCTGTTCCGAGCACAGCAAATGGAGAGCAAACCTCATTGATTCAAAGTTCCGGTTTGTGACACTTCCAGTGATTTCAGACAGCAGGGCGGCAGTTGTACTCATTAGTGGAGTTTATTATTAAAAATCAACGTTAAGTGGGGATTAGGACGACTATGAGATCCTGCCTTCTGATTCGTCACCATTTTTAGTTAGCGTTCTGGGGTCATAACTCTGCATGAGCAATGGGAGGGGCTTCCATATGGCTTGCAGTGCAATGGGGTGTGCCCTGTACTGCCAAAGGGGGGTGTACCAACAAAGGGGTGTGTCCTGTAAATAACTCCACCTGTGGGTGTGGCTAGCACTACCTACAAAACTATTTATCAATAAAAATCGCAGCATCAGTATTTATTGATTGTTAAACTGTCAGTATATAATTACTTTTAGTATTTATTGTGAAGACTGTGAATAGGAGATCGACTGACTTCATCTTTAACTGAATCAGCATCAGGGAGATTGCCAAACACATCAGGGAGACAGGGAGATTACCCACTTTTCAGGAAGTCTCCGTGATATTCAGGGACAGTTGGCAAGTATGAGGTATCCCTGTAATTGGGGGTTATTAAACCCATGGGGCCAGATTTACTAAGCTGCGGGTTTGGAAAAGTGGAGATGTTGCCCATAGCAACCAATAAAATTCTAGCTCTTAACTTTCCTATTATCCTACTATCCCTTTAGAATATCAGCTAGAATCTGATTGGTTGCTATGGGCAACATCTCCACTTTTACAAACCCGCAGCTTAGTAAATTTGGCCCTTGGGCTCAATTCCTGGGTAGCGGAATGGCTTTCCACATCCTGCTCCGTCATCAGAAAAGCTTCCAGTATGGAACTGTGAAGCCAGAGTTCAGATCATCCCGTGAATGCAGCATGTGATCGGAATAAGTCTGGATCCTGTTACTGGTTATAAAACATTTATTGTTTTTTGATTTCCTGATATTAGAACATTAGACACTCATTACAATATAGAACTATGTTTATTTGTGTTATATCCATTTTGGCTTGATGATTTTTAATAAATTAGAATGTGTGACTTCAGATTAGGGAGCTGAAATATATTCCGGGGACAGAGGTAATAGCACTGTGACTCTGCTATGTGGCGTTGTAATTACATTATCTCAGCATTTGGAATATGTATGATTTGGGGAATATATTCTGACACTGGGTGAGTGATGCTGTGAACCCGAAGGGATTAGACTATATATCATCCGCAGAGGTGGGAATTGAGATTTAACTTGGATAAATGTTATCACTAACACTTCTGAACACTTTGTTCCACATGGATTCCAATTCTAGATAATATTTCTGGCATATCAAGATTCATTCTTCATAAATTATATATATCTCCAAAGCCAAAGCCAATAAAACAGAGCTGGTTGTATCTTCAGGTGCTGTGAAACTGCAAGTACCAGCAAGCTTTATTAGATAGCCACTATTTTGGGCATGCTGGTCCCTGTAGTCTCACAACACCTGGAGAGCCACCAGGTTGACCAGGTTAAATGTTGTCAGGGGAAAGAAGAAAGTAAGCCTATCTATGGCACAGTCATGTGGCTTCTATAATCAGGCAGCATTGTGAGTCTCTAGGACATGCCTTTCATCAGATGCATGTTTTGCTTATTAATACAACCATTTTATGTGGTAGAATTAATAAAACTTCTTCAAAAAGTGCAAATAGCCAATCCGACTCTAGCAATCACTTATCTTGTAAATGCGACATGTTAGCTGGAATTTAACTGGCTGCTAGTGGTTAGCCAGTAAAGACAGTAGACAACATATAGACACCCACATAATTTACTGCAATAAACTATGTGACAGACCACCAAACTTTCAGAATGCACATGAACCACCGATACACTAAAGGTGCCAACACACTAGAGAGATTTTTGCTCCCAGTGTGTGGTGGACAATATTTGGGACGATTTTCCCCACAATAATTTCTGAATGAGGCCGTGCAGCTAGCCTATTGGGTGGCTGCAGTCTCGCTGTGATTGGTTGGGACTCCTGTCAATATTGAGAGCTGACTGAATAAAAAATTAAGAATGGAAAAAAAAAAATGAAAGGCTGCACAACGCTGTGTCCTGTCTGTGCAGAATATCTCACACTGACAGCTGTCAGTGTGAGATGATCTGCAGCTTTCTAAAGGGCTGGCTGACAGTAGTTTAAGGCACCCCCACCTGGCCGGAGTCCTGACTGCAGGTTCCCCGTCTGTCTGACTCAGTCAAAAAGATGGGGAACCTGCCGGCAGGAGGTTAAGGTACAAGATCCGATAATCAGACTTGCCCACACACTAAGAGATATCGTCCCCTTGGGACTATAATCAATTGGGCATTTCCTTTGATCAGATTATCGTTCCAGAGCCTGTCTGGGATGATGATCCGTCTGTACCACACACTAGGGCGATTTTTGGCCCGATCCATGATAATTGTGGGATCTGGCCAATAATCGCTCTAGTGTGTGGCCAGCTTTAGGCTTATTAGAATCCATTGACGTCAGTGTAGTTGCTCTTCATAGTTCCTATAAATATTACAGGATTATATGGACAGGATGATATGCGGCTTTCAACAGTGTTTGCTTAAAGGGAGGGGGACAGGGCTGATCTATAAATACACCTCCATTATTCCTCTGTAGTGTCAGCACTATACTCTGATGACCCTATAATTACCCTGGCACATTACTCTTAGTGCAATACCCCTGCAATGCAGGCACCACACATCATCTCTATTATTAGTAATTGAGCTGTATAGCCTTCATGTTCTGGTTATAGATTCTATTCGCTCGATCCCCCATCTGTCTTCTATGAAGTCATGTTTGCCACTCTCTTGACATAAGCACAGGTTTAGTAATCTGTGTCTATACTAAGCTGTGCAAAAGTATGTAGTTATCCACTGTAGCCAAAATGCTAAATAGAGATACAGGAGATTGTACATGTGAAGACACAGAGCCAGATTTAGACTTCCGTGCGGACAGGTCTGGCAGTCCGCATAGAAGTGAAAACTCCGCCGTCACTCTCCTCTCTCGTGCAGCTATAGTAGCACTTATGCTGCCATAAGGCTACCTTAATTCTCCTGCGTGGATCAGCGGCCCGTACAACCGCTGATCCACATCTGGCGCGTGCATGCCAAAAAAACACCAGACTTCCACAAGCTGATTGCAAAAGTCGGGTGTCATACAAACCTCTGAGCCTGGCCCGCAGTCCTCACATGGGCATCCTGCTGTGGACAGGCAATATGCTGACCAGGGCTATGATGCACAAAGCTATTCTGCACACGGTGCACAGAATGGTAATTATCCCAACCCGTTCCCTAATCCTTACCCTAACCCTCCCCCGAACACTATAAGTCCCTGGAGAGGTTACTCACCTCTCCTACGGTGGGTCCGGAGGTGCTTCCAAAAATGAAAGTGTGAGTATGCTATCAGTCTGTGGATTGGAGTCTGCTGATCAGAGTCTGCGGATTGGAGTCTGCTATCAGTCTGTGGATTGGAGTCTGCTGATCAGAGTCTGCGGATCGGCACTCACCCATTCTGATAAAATCTAAAATGGCTGCTATTCTAAATAGAGACAGCCGAAAAAGAACCTTTGGCTGTCTCTATTTGGAAAGACAGCCGGCGTAGCGGGGACTTCTATTGGAACCAGTCGCGCCCCATTCAGATCTGACCACAATTTGCGGCTTGCGTTCCATAGGGCATGTGGTAAAAAGGGAGGGGAGGAGGCACATAGTAGATGTACAGTAAGCGGCTGTGCTATGATCTGCGTGCGCCTCTGGATAAGGGCATGAACGTGTCACTCCCTCACACTTGGCAGATGTGCACCTAACTCACTCTTCCAGCACCCAACCAGATTCGCCGTTTTTAGGTACCGTATGGCACTTATGAGTGCCATGGGGCTACCTTATCTTACCGTGCAATATCCCCCCCCCCACTTCTTCCTAAACACGCCCTGAGGCATAACGCAGCCTCTTTGAATGTAAATTACTGCGTGGTCTTTAAAGACCGCACCTACGCTATCTACGTACCGGTCTGCTACGTAGACAGCGTAAATGACCTGCTACACACGTGCAGTAGGTCATTTCGGCCAAATACGCACTTAAGAAGCAGAAGTTTCTTAAGGGTGAATCAGGTCCATTGAGAGCAGTACATTCTTATGGAGAGAGCTGGCTGCATTCACCAGAAACACATTTAACATTGGAGTGTCATAAAATGAGGAATCATATTCTTATTCAGTCATTAAAGCTAGGCCAGACCAGCAGATGTTACATTGTATTTTGTATCCCTGCACCATCGTCACTTAATGGGTCTTTTGGCCTCTGGTTGCGCATACACCACTTTTCCAATTCAAATGATCAGAGAACGGCCCTTTCTCGGAAGTCTGAATCCGGCCTCGTTTCTGTGAATAACTGTACATACAATGGGCTTAAGAATTCTTATGGTTTTAGGTGCGTATATTTAATAACGGATGCACTGCGCATGTGTAGTCACTTTTATACGCTATTTGCGTTGGACGTAAGTTCACAAATTCCGTGCTTATACACCACGAACTTAAAATCTGTAAGTTCATAGTAACATACGCAAAAATGGGCGTTCCATGAATAATGAACTCCGCAGATACGAAGATTTGGGTGGAGAGAGGCATTTAAATGACCAACTGAAGGTGCGGTTATGCAGGTAAGTTCCTAAGTAGACGCCCTACGCATTCAAATGCGAAATACAGTTAAGGGAGCCCTATGGCACTCGTAAGTCACATAAGAACCTGAAAACCGGGGGCGTGCCGAGGGAGTTTCATTGCTATTAGTTGCATATATTTAGGAACCTATC
>WWET01001734.1:48265-61578 GCA_011038615.1 Limnodynastes dumerilii | reverse complement strand
GGATTGTCAGGAAAAGGCCATTCAAAAGTGTGGGGGAGCTGCACAAGGAGTGGACTGAAGCTGGAGTTAGTGCATTAAGAGCCACCACACACAGACAGATCCTGGACATGGGCTTCAAATGTCGTATTCCTCTTGTCAATCCCCTCCTGAACAACAAACAACCTCAGAAGCGTCTTACCTGGGCTAAAAAAAAAAGGAAACCAAGGTCCCAGAGTCTGGTGGATGAATGGAGAGGCACAATCTAAGACGCTTGAAGTCCAGTGTGAAGTTTCCATAACACCTCAGCAGTGCCACAGGCTGATAGAATCCATGCCATATCGAGGCAGCAATTTGTGCAAAAGGGGCCCAAACCAACTACTGAGTACATATGCATGGGTATACTTTTCAGAGGGCTGACATTTTTTGTATTTAAAAACTTATTTTTTTTTATATATTTCATGTTATCTTCTAATTTTGAGAAATTTCACTTTTGGGGTTCTCATAAGCCGTAAGCCATAATTATCAAAATTAAAACCAATAAAAATAATAATACATTAGTTTCACCTTTTAAGTTGAATTACTGAAATAAATGAACTTTTGAACGATATTCAAATTTTTCAAGTTTCACCTGTATTAACCAGTTTATTTAATACATTCAGTGAACTATATTCCAGAATTTTTTTTAACCAACCTGAATAGCTGGAATGAATAGCTCATATAACTTCATATATCCAGCCAATTGCAAGAGTGCAACAGGTAAATGTGTTAAACAAAAAAATAGAATGTGGATGTTTGCATGTTTATTGTTAAGTCATCTATAATATAATAATACATTGTTAAGGAATACTTTTCCTTAGCATCTCATTGTACTTTATTAGTGCAACAAAGAAAACAGAGACATTTTGGCCAGATAGAGGTCTGATTATTAAAAAAAAATACTAGCCATGTTGTCTGAAAACGGAAATCTGGGCTAAACTAAAGTCAGTTATCCATTATACAATTATTGGGCTGATCAGACAATTATCAATAATTGTATAGTGAGAAATCTGGACCGCTCAATTGGAACACTGGCACAATCCAGTTACACCACAGAGCAACAGTATTGGTTATTTTGCACAGTAGATTCAACCGGTGCTGTGCCAATGTTGCAATTATGTCACAAAGCAGGTCAGAAGATCTGTCCGACGTTTGGAGGGTGTGTAGATATTTCACTATTTCCCCAGCTATCAGAACGTTTTGTCAAGTCAGAAAAATCTTGCGAGTGTGTACCTAGATTTACAAAAGGGTCGGATAGCCAGGGAAATTATGCAAGTGTGTTAGCAGAGCACAACCACTAAGAAACGTGGCTGCTGAAGAGATTGCTATAAAGAAAACCTCAGAGAAAAACAAAAACTTTCTAGTGATACATTGCCGATTCTAAAACACTCACTTGTGTTTATTTATAATTAGTTTTTATGGGATTAAAAAAAAAAAAAAGGTGGGCATCTCAAATCACCATTTAATGAAAAAGAAATCTCAGTAGGGCGCTGTGGCTAAATGAACTGTATATAAAAGGCTAAATCAGGTGTTCATTCTACAGTAAAACCAAATAAAATAAAGTCTGGACTGTCTCTTTAAAACTTTGCATCAATCAGCTCAGATGAGGAGATATATAGAATCCGGATATTCACAAGTCCTCCGCAAGGGTTAGCATGTAGAAAACCAAAAGGAGATAATATAGCAATAAGATTATATGTAAAACACAATTTATTATATCTAAAATAATCTAAAACACATATGAGCAACCATGTGAAAGCTCTAAAAATAACCTCCTCCGGAAGGCATCTTTGATTAGGATCCTCCAAAGGCTTTTTTACTCTATGTTGTTTGAGGATATTAGTGCAATACATGTGGTTATTGTTAGAGCTTTCACATGGTTGCTCTTATGTGTTTTAGATTATTTTAGATATAATAAATTGTGTTTTAAATATAATCTTATTGCTATATTATCTCCTTTTGGTTTTCTACATGCTAACCCTTGCGGAGGACTTGTGAATATCCGGATTCTATATATCTCCTCATCTGAGCTGATTGATGCAAAGTTTTAAAGAGACAGTCCAGACTTTATTTTATTTGGTTTTACTGTAGAATGAACACCTGATTTAGCCTTTTATTAGACTGATCCCCTGATTTAGCCTTTTATATACAGTTCATTTAGCTACATCGCCCTACTGAGATTTCTTTTTCATTATATTGTTCCATGTTTTAGAGGGTGTAGGACCCTCTTAGATTTTTCGGTGGGCAGCAGTGGTATGAGCGCCACAGTCTCTGTCCTTTCCTTGATTTCAAATCACCATTTGTATGCTAGCACAAATGGCAATAATAAGAATATTTCTAACTGAATATGAATTAGCTTTTGAAGTGACCTTTTTATATGCTGGGAGCTGTCTTTTTATAGTATGCTGCTGAATTTCCCTCCTACCTCTTATATGCATACCGAAGTCACTGGCAATAATCAGGAAATGCCAGCCAGAAAGGGAGAAGATGGATTAAAAACAGCTATTGAAATTGAAGTAAATTTTCATTGTAGAAAATAACAGATAAGAGAAAAATTAGCATGATGCAAAATTCCAGCTAAAAAACATAGTACAGACAGACAAGAATCACTTTTCAAGACTACAATAGATTGCAGACAAACATAAGGAGCTAGATTTACTAAGCTGTGGGAAAGGAAATGTGGAGATGTTGCACACAGCCACTAATCAGATTCTACCTCTCAGTTTTCTACTACATACTAGAAAACGTCAGCTAGAATCTGATTGGTTGCTATGTGTAACATCTCCACTTTTCCGCAGCTTAGTAAATCTGCCCAAAGTGGTTATTTATTAGATGCTTTGAAGCTGCTGTTAAATTGTTATTCTTGCAATATTCAAGTAAATTTCTTTTAATGGGCAGAAACAGTTTCTATATTAAACATAGTGGGGCATATTTAATTGTGATTTGTCGCATACAATGCCACAAAGTTTTTCTTGACGGCCAATAAACAGATTTTAGCGTTCTTTAACATGATTTCTATCTACGCAGTCAACTAAATATGCTCCAACATGTAAAGGAACTTGTGATTACAGAAAGGAGGAAGAGGGAAAATCAAGGTATGCACACTTAAGGAGCAGCACAGATGTCCCTCACTAATACCCCTTTCACATCACCATGAAATACCCGGGATTTTCACCAAAAACCCGGGTCTCGGCAAAATCCCAGGTATTTCATGGAGATGTGAAAGGTGCACTTCCGGTGGACCCGTGTCAGGAGACCTGGGAATTCAACCCGGGTAAAAAGAAGGGTTATTCCCGGGTCCGACACGGGTAGGGGTGCAGTGTGAAAGGTGCTACCCGGGTTTTTCAACCCGGGTAGCACCTAACGCACTTGATTGGTGCAATTTGTTTACTGTTGCCCTGGCAACAAGTGTTGCCAGATCAACGGTAAACAAATTACTCTGTCTGATGACGACAGGGCAGACCCGGGTCTCTGAATTTCCCGGGTCTGCCCTGCAGTGTGAAACGGGGTCTGTGACCCTGGGATCCTCTGCTGCCCCGGCAATATCCCAGGTCTGTGAACCCGGGATATTGCCGGGGTGGTGATGTGAAAGGGGTATGAGGGGCTAATCTAGAGTATAGGAGTTAGGCTGGGTACACACTGGGGCTTTTTCCAAAGATAATCTCTTCAATCACACAATCAAAAGACCATTTCACCAGATATCTTACCAGTGTGTACTGTCCAAAGATGCTCAAAAATATTTTGAAATGGTCTGTGATCTTTTGGAGCTCCAAATATCCCAGATCAATTATGGAAAGAGATTTTTTGATTTTTGAAAGTGTGTCCTGTGTCTATTAGAAGATATTTGGACAGTACACACTGGTGAGATATCTGGTGAAACAGTCTTGATTGGGCAATTATCCTAGATTATACCCTGCTTAAGGGCAAACCAGGTGCATGTGTACAGCTTGGCATAACCATTTTTAAAGTAAGGAGGGCTAATTGATTTTTAATTCCTTTTCATGCAAGGAAAATTATTTTGCACCTAGAACACACATTCCACATAGCTTTACATATCATCTGTAAATTAGAGTTAAACTAATAACTTCATATGTCAAATCTTAATTGTGAAAGCAGAATTAGAATTATCTCCCCTTGCAGTTCAACATGGTATTGCTTAGTGCTACACACACACATAAACAAAGGTGTAAGTGTAACTCTAGATCAGCCCCCATTTGTTAATCTAGTTTAAGGGTGATAGCCTCAATTATCAGGGTGTATGTCCTATGCAATAACTCATGCATTATACGTTAGGTCGGTCAGTGGAGATAGTGCAGCATGTTGAGCAAAAGACAAGCATGCATCTTATTAAAAAAAAAAAAAGCGTCCTCGACCATCAAAACTTTAAGTATTCATAGATTTCAGTGTTAGATTATGTCTGCGCCATCTCGTAGCACAGCAACCCTTAACAGAAAGTGCAGGAGAATTGTATTTTGTTATATACGTGCCCCAGTGAAGTTGGCATAGAGCAAGCATTGCATGGAACATGCCACTGATGGCAGCAGTTTGCAGGGGTACAGTATAGTATGAAAGTACTTCATCTCCTCCAACATGACCCATTCCATAAAGTACTCAATGTTCTGCTCCTTTACTTCCAGTAATCAGTTACTATGGTAACCAACTTTGTTGAAGTGAAATGTATTTTTCAAATATCAGTTAATTTATTCAAAACAAGGGACAGTTGGAAGCTCAGGAGCGGAGTATTGTGTACCTGGTGAATGGGTCATGTTGGAGGGCGCAGGACTTAGTCCCTGATATATGTGAACGACATACCAGCACCAATAACAAACCCCATTCTAGCGGTTACCACATGTACAGGAGCCGGCCCCGCCCCCTATATACACTTCACCTCCTCAGTGTCCGGAGCTCCGTCTCCTGGAAGCAGATCTGTGGAGTCTGGGGAGAGTGGCGGTGAGGCCATGCTGACCCCGACCCCCCACACTCTGCCGCTACACCACTGCAAACACCGCCACTCAACTCCGGGCCTCTCGGCAGGCGGTCACATGACACATATGTCACCCAGACCTGGCCCAATCAGTCAGCGCGACACTTCCCGCGCTGACTACTATTCGCCGAGATCATTCTCACTCAGCGATTGGTTTGGAAATGTAACGTTGCAGTCACTAGAGTGCCGAAGCAGCTAACTTTATTGTCCTCACAGAGGAGATGTTTGATGAGGAAGTTGTGGAAACCGTTAAGATCCATGGTCTCCTGTAAATTGGTGGACATTTGGCGCGAATGGACGACTTTTGGAGAGCGCAATAAATTCAGAAGTTACACGAAGAAAACCTGTGTATTATAAAACTACAACTGTCAGTTACCTGGCTGTCAGTGTTAGTGTGTGTTTAGTTCAATGAAATTTCACGACTTTTTGGAATTATTTAACAAGTTATGTAAAATGAGTATAAATAACAGTAATAGGGTCTGATTCAATTAAACACGAATTTAAAAAAAAAACGCGGGTATAAAATACGCACCGTTCGCGCGTAAAATAACCGCTATTCAATTAGAAATGTCCCCCCGCCTCCAATGCGCGTTAAATGGACCATGAGCGTATTTGTGATAGCTCATTTTTGTGCTTATTTCCCGTTATAAAATACGCATGTGTATTTCTGTGTCTTTACCCATGCAACACAAATGTCAGCACAATCACTTCCCATAAGCAGCCCTGCCGTCATATGTCTGTAATAATCTATTTAGGACCTTCTGCACTTGAATGTCAAAAATTAGACTGCAGCAACTCAGTAATAATGTATTATTGTAGAAGAGAATAATAGAAAATAACATTTTCTGATCGTTGTTTATTTTATAAACTTCTGCCAGCGTCATTTTTCACTTTTATGTTATACTTATTATTTATTTTTTAACCACAAGCTATTTAACAAGAATGTGGCATTACGGAACCATTAAAATCACATTTTCTCTCTTCCATCTGCTGTGTACTTGAGTTGCATAGATTTATGTGGAGTATCATATAGATGTGTGGTATGATGTGGTAGATATATCTATATGATACTCATATTTATGTGGAGTATCATATAGAGGAGCTGTACAGTTTTCATAAATTTCACCCTACATTTCATAATATGCACCTTGATGAGGTGCGCAAAAAATGATGTAAAATAACGCGCACATTTTAGCGTGTGTAATACAATTGAATAGCAAAAATTCGCACCTGCAATGCATTTTAATAGGGACAAAAAATTTGCACGATAGACCAAAAAATAACGCTAAAAAAACGGAATTGAATCGGGAAATTCATATGCAATGAGCAAAATACGCGGAAAAACGTACGGAAAAAAAATCCGCGTTTAATTGAATCAGGCCCATAGTTTTCAAAAATGAGAACAATAAAAAAAAAAATCAAGAAAATGGAAACACACAAAACCATACCTCCCCAGAATTAAAAAAAGAGACAAAATTTAGCATCCTGGTAGAGGGGGAGTGTCTTGTGCCACCCAGTGGGCGTGTCTGGGAGAGTTGGTGTGTCTTACACCACCCAGACCAGCGGTTCTGGTGCTTGCCCCTTTTATTTGACAAACATCCATATGTCTGCCTCTTATTAGGCCTATCATCCATATATTTGCCCCTTATTTTTTGTCCAGGGTTCATATGTCCAGCCTCCATATCTGCCCCTTTATTTGTCCTACCTCTATATGTCTCCTCCCTGTTTATTAGTCCAGTCTCCATGTCTGCCCCTTATTATTATGTCCACCCTCCATATCTGCCTCTATTATTTATCCAGCCTCCATGTCTGCCCCTTGTAATGTCCAGCCCCCATTTTCTGCCCCTTTTAATGTCCAGCCTCCATGTCTGCTCCTTGTTATGTCCAGCCTCCATCATCTGCCCCTTTTAATGTTCAGCTTCCATTGTCTGCCCCTTTAAATGTCCAGCCTCCATTGTCTACACCTTTAAATGTCCAGCCTCCTTGTCTGTCCCTTATGTCCAGCCTCCATTGTTTGCCCCTTAAGTCCAGCCTCCATTGTCTGCCCCTTATGTACAGCCTCCATTATCTTCCCCTTATTTCCAGTCTCTGTTACTTACCTTTGATGATTTCTCCCTGTCTCTGTCTGTCCCACGCTGTCTCTCCCAGTCACATGCCATTCTACAAACAGATTGTAGGACCAATCTGTTTGTAGAATGGCAGTGACCGCATAGATTCGGACACTGCCATTCACAGTAACAGGTTTGGTCCTACAGGGCTCTCGTAGGAGCCCTGTATTACCTGCACTGTGCAGTGTAAAGCCCTGCTGCATATACCGTGGCACAGGCTTTACTAAATAAATAAAAAACATACAACTTTGTCCCGAGAGTTGTCCCAAGTTGTGAGGCGGGCGGGACAGCAGGACAGTCCCCTGAAAGCGGGACTGTCCCGCTGGAATCGAAACACTTGGGAGTTATGCAAAACTATGCATGATGAGAAGGAGTCCACACCCTCCAACATGACCCATTTCCATAGTTACCAAGTCCGCTTATAACAAGCCGAATTGGGCTTGTTTTTTTCTTGAGTTGCGGCTTTTTTTTGCTTGCCGCGGGTTGCGGTTTTTTGGGCTTGTTTTTTTTTTCTTTGAAGGTGTCGGCAGAGCAGTGGGGAAGAAGATAAAGACCAGGTAAAGTATAAGTTGTGAACGAGAGAGGGAAGTTAATAAGGGGTTAATAGGCTTCAAATAGAGTGTGAATGAAGTGTGAATGCATACAATAGAATAGTGTGAGCTAAAATACAGGGAAGCTTACCATAATAATAGGATAGGAGGTTGTCCCAACACCAATATGCAACTACAAAATCTCTCATAATAAAAATATTATTTTACTGCAAATATAGTGAATATTGATACTATGAACAACTTCACGCAAGACATGGGATCATATTACTATGAACAACTTCACGCAAGACATGGGATCATATTAATCCCAAAAAGTGCAAAATAAGTGCGTTAATAAATGGATTAAAAAGGTGCTGGACAGTGTTAGCAGCATAGGAAGTCTATTGGGTACAATGTAATCCGCATCTGAGCTTCCAACTATCACTCACCTGGTTTAAAAAAACTATTTGTCTCTTCCATAAAGGAAGTTACCATAGTAACTGACAGTTGGAAACTGAGGAGCAGAGTATTTTGTACCTAATGGAATGGGTCATGTTGGAGGGTATGGGAGTCCCCATTCAGGTATCAAGGGCCTTGGTACAGCACACTATAAAAAGTACATGTGGGGTATATTAGAGTTCCAGGATTGGCTTATATCACAGTATCGGTGGGGTAGGTATCGGTGATACCCTATTTTGGCATTGTGCCCTGGCCGACCGTCCTTATCGCATACCCCTAGTTATAGCCCTGTGTGTATGAGGTATGAGGTATTTTAGAGTCTGGAAATGGTACACTATATCCTGTATATAGTGTGACATTTCCCAGACCCTAATATACCCCACAAATAATACATGCCATTTCCAGTCCCCTTATATGCTCTACATGAACTTTATAGAGTGTGCCACCTATTGAACCCTAATATAACCCACATGAATTACACAGGGTTGCGACTTTCTATTTCTTCCCTCAGGGAGATCTCAGAGGGAAGATATAGATACGTCATGGGGACGGGACTTGATAGCACAAATTATGCAAATCTTATCCTAAAGTCCTGTTCCTATCTATTAATGCTACTTGTCATGTTACAACTTATTTATTTTATTTATTAACATGCTTTTATATAGCACTATATCAGTTAGCGCTATTAGGTATATTACCTAGCGCTTTACAGAGCATATTTCACATTCACATCAGTCCCTGGCCCACTGCAGCTACATACTAAGGTCCCTAACACTCTCACACACACATAGATGTTAGGGTTAATTTATTTAGCAGCCAATTAACTTACCAGCATGTTTTTGCCCTGTGGGAAGAAACCGGAGCATTCGGAGGAAACCCATGCAGACACTGGAAGAACATAAAAACTCCACACAGATAAGGCCTAGTCCAGGAATCAAACTCATGACCTCAGCGCTGTGAGACACAAGTGCTGTGAGAGACACTGAGCCCAAATGACATCATCAAATCCCTTGTAACGCTTGGATTCACAGTATTGCAAGACTGGGGGGTGGGGCTTGATGCAGCAATGTGCATTAAATCGCGGCCATTGCAGGAGATTTGGCAAATTTTGGAACCCTGGAATTATATTAGCAGTATGGCTATGGTACAACACCAGTCTATCCTTCACGCAGCAACTCCCTGTGAAACGTGCAGTTTCATTGGGCCCGATCCTGGTTATGGCCGACAGGGGAATTACGTACAGCTCGTACATAATTCCCCTGTCTGGAAGGTTGTACGCATGCGCACAACCTTCTTATGGCGCCATAAGGGTAGTACGCCGGCTGTTGCGTAAAAGGGGCCGTGAAGGCGGAGATCGACATGTATATAAGGGGACGGGGGAAGACTCGTTATGACCAGGTACGCAGACACAAGGTAGGAATCTGGACACTTCCGTGTGACACTTTACTACTGAGAGCGGGGAGTGCAGGGGGCGTGCACTCCCCGCTACGAGAACGGCCGTAATGACCTCACGCGCCCGTAAGGCTTGCGTAGTTCTGGATCCGGCCCATTATGCCCAGAGCAGGCGGTAGTGAGAGGCGAGCTCTGCTCAGCTGTGAAGGTCACCGTGTTAAAAAACCCCATTCTATGTTGTCCATATCCTCCCACCTCTGCATGTCACTGCCTGCTTTCATTTGTGGCAAGGTAGATCCATGCAATGAAAGAAATTCAATATGACAAGGTCCCATTTATTAAAAAGCATTAATAACAATGAATGAAACATAGCTGCCGACTCTCCCAGAATGTCCGGGAAACTCCTGAAATATTCTCCTGGCAAATCTCCCGCAAGTCTAGCCCCCCTGCCTGGCAATACTAGTTTCCTAGTGTTGCTAGGGACAGGGAGGGACTTGATGATGCAAACTGCATCATCAAACCCCACCCCCATCCCTATGAAACCCCGAAAGGGGTAATTCATAGTCAAGGGGCAGGGCTTAATGACACAATTTGCACAAATCGTGCTTTTAAGCCCAACCCCCGGAGGGAAGCTTTTAAGTTGTCAACCCTGGAATGATAGCTATTCATAATACATGGATAGTAACAAATAGATGCAATATTCAACATAAAAAATATTAAACTAAAAAAAATGAAATAATAAAAAATGTTTTGTGTTTATTTTTTCTAAATAGGTAAAATTCCAAGCAAAAACTTTAACGTTAAGACTTTTTTTTGTAAACTATTATTGTACATTTAGGGGGTCAGGAAAGGGACAGGTCTATCTATACTTGTTTCATGCCACCATGCTTCAGCTTGAATTCATGGGAAAAGTAACGAGGGCAGTGCTCTGGGCTGTCAGCTATCCTCTGAGTGAAGACAGTGGACTGTGGGTCGGTTGGATGCAGAGTGGAGTTGGCTCAGATAATCCTGTTATTTTCACACCAGACTCAACCTGCTAGTGATGCACAGATAAGAAGAGGCTCTACCTCTACTGAATGCAGGTCTCAGTCACTAGAGAGTCTGTAGGGTCTGTAGTGACTGAGGGCTGTATCCACAGTTAAATTCGGCTGTCAGATTGGCAATGTGCAAGCGCATGCTAGATGTTCCATGACGGATCTCCATATGTGTGGAACTTTGTTCCGTAAGTGTGGAGATTCGCCCGATAAACTACCTTCTTAAACTTCATAATGTGGGCAGGGGGAGCATTTCAATTTTACAGTTGGGAGTGAGAATAGGGATTTAGGCGGATCCGATACAAGGTAATCAGGTCCAGACAGGTATATAGGGGCAAGGTAATAAGGACTAGACACCAGGAAGCAGATGGGTATACACAGCGGCAGACAGACAACAGACAATATCGCCACCAAGGAAGAGTTCTCCCTTCTGGGTATTTAAACACTGAACAGCCAATCAGAGCTGGAGAGAGTACCCCAGCTCTGATTGGTCTGAGTCCTAGCTAGTGGCCACCAGCTGAGCTCTATTAATTATGCTAGCACCTGGAGCAGAAGCTATGGCTGTGCTGTTTACACAGCAACAACCATGATTGCTGTTATGCAGCAGCATCCTTGTCTGTCCATGGTCTGTTGCAATGTTTTATCTGTCTGTCTGTCTCAGGGTCCCTTGTCCTTGCCCTCTTACACAAAGGCATATGAGCTGCTGCTGGCTGGGGCCGCGACCTGATGGGTGTCCTGCAGCCAAGCCTAACCTCACCATCAGAGGCTCTAGTGAATACCAGGCCCAGTTACACTCAGCACCCTGGTGAGTGGTTTCCTAACAGACTGCTTCAACAGCTCGCTGTGACAGGCATGTATTATGCTCTTAGGGGGTAGATCCAGAACTAAGTACACTAGCGTATTTATGCTAGCCTCTGACGTAAAAAACGCTGTTTTATATGTGCTACGCGTGAGCGCGGCAGATGTTACGCCACGTAACTCTAAACGTAACGTACCAGGCTAGTATCATAACCATATGACACCCATAATTACGCTTCAGAGGCGGGGTGAGGCATTGAAATAATACGGTATGGGCTGCTTAGGCAAGTACATACGTGTAGCCTTTACGTAAGTCAGTAAAGTTAAGGTACAGTTCGGCAAGCGTAAAACGGCGAAAGTACATACGAGCGAGGGGAGTGCCTAGAAAATACGCTACGTCTTGAAACGTAATGAAAACGTAGCTCGGGATCTGGCCCATAGTTGCCAACTCTCCTTAAATATCAGGGAGACTTACTGAGAATCTAAGTGAAAGCTTCATCCCCTTGCAAAAGAAGTAGAGTCTGCATGGCCCACTGGGGATTTCTCCAGCTTCACGGCGGACCAGTCTGTTGTGTAATGCCCACCTGCCATCGCTGCTCACAACTATTTAAAACAAAGTTGAGGGGTTATGCGATTGCCTGTTACTATTATATCCACAACCACACCCCTTTGGTGGCACATTCATGGCCTCTGTCCCAACTCCAATACCCCCGGTGTTGGAAGCTATGGTGGTGGATCTATATTAATGCAATTAAGTCCCGCAGCAGTCCGTAACTGCAGAGCAGGAGTATGGGGTGCATTTATTGTGGTTTTATAGGCTGCTTTTAAAAAGGGAATTTTATTAAGAGTAAACACATGGAAGGTTTTAAACGCAGATTCACTGCTTAGTTAATCCACCCTAAATCTGTTTAATAAGTGCTAACAAGAAAATCTGGTATTGTCTTTTTAATCTCCTGTAATGGGAGAATGCTTTGTAACAAAGGATATCTAGTTTATGGTGACTATGGCAATTAATTCAATGTTTGAATGGTAGTCTCCCAGTCAGAATTTATCATATTATTGCTCAGTTGTCAGTTTAGATCATGTGTTTTCACACCTTTTCTAGATCCCATTTTTCTTAAATGCTACATAATAACCCATGACATTTAGAGGAATATTCGCTGCACGGAGCTGGGAAGACGCCAAACGGAGGCAATCAGCGGAAGGTAAAATATTAAGATGTCCCTAAGGGACTAAAAACAAGTCTCCCTCTTAGAATGCGCTATGCTATACATACTATGAATTCTTTATTTCTTCCTCATTGTTTTTTAAAATGAAGCACAAATTTTCAAGTGTTTCCATCGGATTGCGGACGTCAGAGTTCGCGCTACATTTGTTTTGAGTGGAGTAAAAATATTCTTCTTCACATTTTTAAGAAGCATCTGATGCGGAGTATATTATTTCCAGTCAGTGTGTAAGCAGGAGAGCATTGATACAGGTTACAACTGCTTAAATGGTGAGCTTTGAAAATGATATGCAAATTTTATGTAACAAGCAGATCATTTATTAACTGGTTTTTATTTAGCACTATCAGATTACGTAGCACTTTACAAAGAATAATTCACATTAGTTCCTGCTCCATTGGAGCTAAGTTCTCTAACACGGACAAGTGTTAATTTATTCAGCAGCCAACTAACCTATGTAACCAGTATGTTTTTTGGGAGTGTGGGAGAAAACCAGCACACCCAGATAGTCTGGGAATCGAATTCATGACCTCAACATAGTGAGACACAAGTGCTAGTCACTGAGCCACCATACTGTCCATATATAAAGCAAACAGCAGACACATAGTAAAGTAGATAGTCCTGAGTTAGCTAAAATTGTAACTTTACATCACTGAAGCTGGGTACACTCTTGTCCAATCATCTTCAGATCCAAATCCCAACCATATTGGGATACAACACCCTACCCATTTCACACACTTATCCAATTTTATCTCCGACCTGCATTTGCT
>WWET01001734.1:26723-48247 GCA_011038615.1 Limnodynastes dumerilii | reverse complement strand
CTGAACTGAACCGGTTCTGTCACCATACACACTTCCAATCTCTGCCAGACCGCCTGTCACTGACACAATCTGCAATTGATTAAAGCTGTGATGGGAGCATACACACTTGTATATTGGTCGGGTGAATCAACTGATTTTTAAGTAAGTTTAAACATCATTTGACCTGACCAGGTGACCAGGATTGTATGCTATGAGTGGTCATGTGAGCATACACACTTATCCAATGTTAAGCTCACAGGACATTGTAGGTTGGATTGGTCGCAAACTGGATATGTGTGTACCCAGCTATATTTATCATTTATCTCATAACCTAAGAGAAGAGTAATGTTCTCAAAGCTGATCATTAAAAATGTTTAATATAAGGAGGAGAAAGGAGCAGTCAAAACTAGAGGTGGGCGTGGTTAATCGGATGCAGGGAATGGCTGGTTGTGTGTAGAAGAATATCCGTGATTCAACAGCTCTGTTTTGTCAGCATAAAAGTGTGAACTTGCAGAAGGGACAAAAAATTTAAGCAAGTTCCACGCGTAATCATACGCTGATGCAGAAGAGTGTCTGTGCTTCCAGAGGGGTCATAGACACCCAGACAGGTGTCAATGTAATTCGTTTTTTCATTTTTTTTTACAGCTATAATACAGTGCACCCATTACCAGTAGATCACATTAAGGAAACCGTCCAAGTTAACTTTCCTGTTCTCCGCTTTTCTTCAAATCCCCTGCAATTTTCTTTCTTCACAGTAGAGGGCAGCAGAATGTTAGTAAATTTAATTTTGTTGAATTGATTTTAGTATTACTATTATTATTATTATTATTATTATTATTATTTTTAGAGAATCATTCATTATTATTATCATTTTATATATAAGGCACCACAAGGTGTCCACAGCGTCGTACAAAATACAGTACAGACATACAGCGTAGAGATGGACAGCATAACAACAGTATATATAAATACATTATAACTATAGAAAAATCACACAAAAAATGTGAATCAAGCATAGAACACAAAGCAAAATGTGAGGTGTCAAGCTTGGAAGATCAGGGAGCAGGGGATAAAGGGCAGTGAGAAGTTGAGAGGGAGCCATCAGGTGGGGATGGGGTAATATTGTAGCAGAGGGGGACAAGAGGGTATGAAGTGAGGGGTGAGTGGTGGAGGAAGAAACAACACTAGTTTGGATGGCACTGCTCATTTTGACATCATTATGTTGTGGAAAACAAGCTAATATATATGAGACAAACTATGTCTAGGTTTGTGGATCAAGCAATAAAGTACATGTAGAGGTCTACAGCAGCAGATGCAGAGCATCACAAGCTCACAAGCTACCACCTTGATGTATGTGTGAGTAAATCACCCTCAAGGTCACTCTGCACAATTTCCAAAGTTTCCATGATCACATGAGGGGGTAGTCTGAATTTCCGTCTCATTTGGGTAATCCAAAGAGGCTGACACATGGCATAAAGATGCGCTCAGATAATAATGTGGACACTGACGTAGACCAATGAATCGTTATAATGAATAACGGAAATCCTTGTACTAAAATCAAATTTGGGGTATGGGTGGTATAAACATTTTTTTAAAGTAAATCTTTGGGAGAAGTGATGTTATGACCTACCCTGTATACCCATTAACTTTGAGACAATAATTTAAATAAAAACAACTACTTGTTTATAAAGGATAGCATAAGTTATTTAAACAAATAGATTTAAATAAAATTAAAAACAATAATCAAAATAATCTTACAAAAAAAATGGCATTACTTTACTCAAACTGGAAAAAAATTCCTTTTAAAAACAGAAATATAATAGGAATTAATGAAATATGTGCTATTTCTATGCTGAAATATTGTTTAAAAGTAAACATACCAGAATTATAACTTTAAAAAAATTTATATATTTAAAATCCAAAAAGGAAAACCAAAATGTCTGCTAGGTTTTTTTTTATTACATAAACTATAAACCAGTTTAAATAAGAATATCACACTGAACAGAGTAATATTGTTTACAAAATTTGGTTAATTCTGCTGTCTATAAACATGCCTTTTTTAAATTAAGATAACTTACCTTGCAAGGAAAAAAATATAAAATGAATGGATTAGCTTTACAAGTGTGCACGGTGACATACATGTTCAAAACCCTGCCTTAACTTTAGTATTCATAAGAAGTGCTTATGACAACACAGTGTAACTGTGGATCTAATGTAAATACGAGAGCACACCAATACTGTACAATCTACATGCCGTGTCATACCTTGTTACTATGTGGTACATGCCCATCATCTTCCGCAACCGTAATGGGAAAATTACTTAAATTTGGAATTAAGATGCGTTACTGTATTTTTCACTCATGCACAGAAAAAACATTTGTCCTACTTACACATGCAGTGTGCGCGTTTATGCAGCTGTTATTAAGTCTGGATATGGCCCATTATCTTTTTATACATATGTTGTTTTATCTGTACATTTTCCACCAGATAATATGTTTTAATTCTCTCTTTGGTGCTTACGTTTCTTTTCAATTTAAAGGTGGAGTTTGAAGAGGAATATTGAATTTATTATTGGATTCTGATCCTCTTTTGCCGCATAGTTATATTGAGATTGCCAATTTTTTAGATACCAGTATTTCACCAACAGTGCTATTTTTTAACCATATACTTACATTTTCACACATAGCATTAAAGGTTTGGGACCCCTTACTTTGGTTAGAAGACTGCAGCAGTTGTTTGAGCATTATGATTTGGAAAAAAATCCTTTTTTTCTCTATATATTTAAAGATAGATACACAGTAGCAGAAATAATAAACGAGGAAAAATTTGCTAAGCGCTAAGAAGACCACCAGCATCTAATTCTACACATCAAGGGAGCTAACAATCCCCAATATAAATGGAACAAGATATAAAAAAATAGAAATGTGAGGATCAAGCGCTAGGTGTACCCATAACTGAACTAATATAGGGGTTGGCATAGAATAAAAAAGAAATAAAATATAAAGATAAAATATAGTCCGAAATAAATAAAACTGAGAAGTCCCAAATGGAAAAAACCACAATCCAATATTCAGTTTATGATCTTCACCAAATCTTGTATAAACCGATGCCTCCAAATTGGGGGGTGTAAACATGCAAAAATAAGGGAGAAACCAAAGTGGTAATAATAATTACCACTGGCAGCAATAATTAAGGCAAAGAATCATTTAATAACAACATAAAAATTAAACAGTGTTTTTCCGTAAACCTTCTGATGAAACGGTGGTAGGTCACCGTGAAACGCGTCAAGGATTTCTAAAGCTTTGCTATTTGGAGGATATTCTGTTTGGACAACAAGCACTTTGCACCTTTAGAGAACCAATCAGAGACTAAGAGCTCTTGCATTGTGTTGCCCTTTGGAGTGATCCAAGTCTGAACTTTCAGACCACTCAGCATATCTATACATCACACTGGCTGCTGTTGCCTGACAAATAGAGAGGGACGGTAAGTTATATTTCTTATTTTGGTACATAGATTGTGTTACATAGATTGTATTGTATTAAAAGGTGGCTGGATCCTGCCATCAATAATTTATAATCTGTAGGCAGTTGCTACAGAGTGAGGTAAGTACCGTGTTAGAGAAGCTTATTTTAAAGTGTAGGGACCTATCTTAATGAGGTAACCTTGCAGGCGGTCAGTCACATTTTCATTAAAATTAAGATCTGTTTATATTTGTAAAGTTTTGAATGTTTATAAAACTAAACAATTGTATAGTGAATATTACACACAACTGTTCACGCATGTTTTGAGTCAATTTCATCTATAGCGCCTCACTGTCTTTAGGTATTGTATTTATGATTAATATAATATAATTTAGGAATTTCCTCTTTTTCTCCCTTCAAATGCAACCCCCCCATGTTGGCCATGCCCCAAATACAGTACTGGGGCACTGCAACATGCCCATGCTCTGGGCACCATGGCAGCTAGCTACACCTCTGGTGACAGAGGCGTTCCATGAGGACTGCCAGATCCCCGCATGAATAGAAAGCATGCAGGGATCTGGATCCGGACTGATGTAAATGATTGTTTAAAATGGTAAAACACTATGCAATATGATGGCGCTATATAAAAACCCCTTATTAAATAGAAAAATTACTCAATTGTAGATTTATCTGCATTCTAAATGACTGATTTGAACTTTGCTGAAGCCATCTTCTTAGGGACTCCTGTGACTTCCAGTGTCTACATATTGTTCAACCGCCTTTTCCTCTACGAGTGTCTTCCATGTCCGTGGAGCACTGTATATACACATCATACAATGAATTACATCTCTGTAAGTAGTGGAACTGTGCTCTAGCTCGACAATAACCAGCTCCTCCTAGTGGCCGTTCTTATCCACTGTCAGTCTTCACCTGTAACTCCATCTCACCAGCTGGAAAGGCAAATAGGGATTAGGGTTTGTGTCCCTCCATTGACTACTGTGGCCCTATTCCCATCCTCTCCACCCTTATCTGAGTTCATTGCTTGCAGTAATGGTACTTTTAGCCAATGCCTCAGGTCTCAAGCCATGCAGGTTGTATGTAGCACCAGCTGTCTTTTAAATCTTTGCCAATTAAATATTCTGGAGTGTCTCGTGCACGGTATACTGAGCTTAATTTTTTCCCACAGCATCAACATACATACAAAGGCTCAGACCTCACTTTAAGCTGATCAATTCTTTTTATTTATAAGGTCTGTTGTTACCAGGAAGAGAAATCCTGAAGTGGCATCAACAGATCAGCCTTAAAACCAAGCAGTGGTTCACTGAGCTAAATATTAGTGTCAGGTGATTAAAAGCTGTTCCTGTTTATTAGCTCTAATTATATAATTGATGCAGAAAACACCAATCCTGGTAGGACATCGCAGACCTCTGATGTCTCAGGGCCACGTTCAGACCTCCGTGCATTTTATGTACGCATGGAGGCCAGGCAGTCCGCACGGAAGAGGGGTCTGAACTCCCCCGCCACGCCCCTCTCTTGTGCGGTTATGGCAGCACTTACCTTAAGTCTCCCGTGCGGATCAGCGGTCTTTACGCCCATACTGTAAAAAATAAATATCCCCCTGCCCACCTTATGGCGTTTAGACAGGTGAAGGGAACTTAGTTCCGTATCGTATGAACGCTGACAGAAATACACCTGACTGCTGCTGGTCTTCTTTTCCACTTCAGTGTTGACCTCACTGTGTCTTGTCTATAAACCGGATACACACTTAATAGTGAGTTAGGTCTGCTTACTCACCCATCCCGCCCCCCGTTTTTAGGAACCTTAAGGCACTTAGGGGTGCGTGCCATAGGGCTTCCTTAAGTTACTGTGCGGTTTTTTCTTCTTAAGAAGGAAATTGCGCGCGGAGAATCTCTCCCCCGCCCTCCCCGGCTAATCTAAATCCCTCCCACTTCTATCTAGAACCTCCCCCAGGCGGTATTAGCACGCCTCCTTCTACCTAAACTACTTTAAAGACCGCACGGAGTCAATCTACGTACTTAACGGTTAGGTAGATTGCGTAAATGACCTACTGCGCATGTGTAATAGGTCATTTCGGGAAATTCCACACTTAAGAAGCCGTAAAGCCGAACCAATCTGTGTAAAATCTAGATTGTCTCTAAATTCCATTCCAAAACAATAATTCACAAGGCATTCCACACTTTTTCCATTTCGATCCAATGTCAGATTCTCCTCATATCTGCCAATCCACTTCCTGTACCCAGACCCCTTGACCTCCTGCACTGACTCCTCTCTCTATCAATCACCACACAGAATGCAATGAAATACCTCCTATAACCACTTACAAAACACACAGCACACAATAAAGTAGACACACTAATAAAGAGGATGGCTACAAAATGCCACTGGCTAGTACAGCAAGTACACATCATCATATAGAGCATTTGATGTCACAATTGAGGACCAATTGCAAGTCACCAATCTTAAAACAGCATTATTTATTTCTTTTTAATAGAACATTTGCTACAAAAACCACCTTTATATTTTATTTTACTATCGTTGATGATGATAGAAACATAGATGTACATAGACAGTTAACAAAATCACTAATCATTAGATCAGAGGTTTGCAGACTGCGGCTAATTTTTGCATTACGCATGTTTACTATACTCCTATTTACCAGCAGAGGTGAAATGACATTTGGGATGCATTTTGCCAAACTCAGCTGTTGTTCTTGGTGGCAGCGCCGTCCCCTGCAGACTTTGGTACTTATCATCACAGACTATACAGTACATTTAGCACATTTGCTGCATTCTTATTTATTATCAATCTATTTCAGTGCTCAAATTGGGATTATATACGGTGGCATGCCATACTGCTCTTTTCCCACTGATTTAATTGAAAATGCATTAAGCCATTCACTTCTGTTATTTTCTGTTTCCAGTCACTCTATTTACTAAGCACTTTTCACTTCATTTTCCTGTGATAATGCATGTTGTCATGTGAAAACGGTCATTATCGCATGAAAACTAAGTGAAAAGCGTTTACAAAGTATGGATCGTCATGGAAAACTTAAGTATTCCACACAATTAAATATATATTTTGCCCACTAGATACACCAGTGAGTATTCTAGTGGGCAAAATAATAAAAAAAAAAGTAATTTTTCCTTTCAGGGCTTATAAATAATCCCAAAGTCCCAAAAGGCAACTATTGCGCATACGCCGGGATTTCATTCCCTCTTCGTTTAATTGCGAGAACAACTGGCAAATCATTGCGGGACTTTGCCAGAGGGATGAGTGTTAGTAAATCCTATGGGGTCAATTTACATACCTACGTTTTGAAATGAATGAAGCTGTTCCAGGTTCGCAGTGAGCCTGGCAGCTTCATTCATTAAATTTACTAATACTCACCCCTCTGGCGAGGTCCCACGATGATCTCTGGGCGCATCAATGGAGACTTCATTCATACTTCTTATGAATGAAGTCCTGTGCATGTGCAGAGACACCTATGTGGGGCTTAGAGTCCCGATATGAAAAGCAATGCGCATGCTCAGTGTCTTGATATTGGGACTCTGAAATATTCAGTCAGACGTGTCTCACATGAAAATGAAGTTTGTAAATAGACCCAGGCTCACTGCGAGGAGAAGTGAGTCTGGTTCAGGTAAGTTCCATTTATAAATAGAGCCCTAATTGTCTCTACCACCACTTCTAAATTTCCCCTTTGATCCCTGGTATATTTTCATGAGTATTAGTAAATCCTATGGGGTCAATTTACATACCTTAACGTTTTGAAATGAATGAAGCTGTTCCAGGTTCGCAGTGAGCCTGGCAGCTTCATTCATTAAATTTACTAATACTCACCCCTCTGGCGAGGTCTCACGATGATCTCTGGGCGCATCACAGGAGACTTTATTCATACTTCTTATGAATGAAGTCAGACGTGTCTCCGGGACAAGTAAGTTTTTCTCTTTTCTTTATTTTTTTATTGTCATTAATATTTTAACTGTATTTAATTAATTAAATATGAAAATGGGCATTATCACATGAAAATGAAGTTTGTAAATAGACCCAGGCTCACTGCGAGGAGAAGTTCAGGTAAGTTCCATTTATAAATAGAGCCCTAATTGTCTCTACCACCACTTCTAAATTTCCCCTTTGATCCCTGGTATATTTTCCCCATAACCCCTGTAATGATAGTCAGGTCTCACAGAACATGAGCCATTGATCAGGTGACCACCTCAGTATGCTGGGTCCCAAACATGGAGCCTCTGCTTGCTTTTAGAGTTAGGGGTTCCATGGACATACCCTCCAACATGGCCCATTCCATTAGGTACAAAATACTCTGTTCCTCAGTTTCCAAGTGCCAGTTACTATGGTAACCACCTTTGTTAAAGAGGTAAATAGTTTTTTTAAAATATCAGTTAATTCATTTAAATCAAATGAGTGACAGTTGGAAGCTCAGGAGCAGAGTAAATTGTACTTATGGAATGGGTCATGTTGGAGGGTCTGCATGGATAGCATTATTCCCTGGAAATAAGGGGCCAGGTGGTCAGTCTCTGTGTCCTGCTCTTCAGTGACATCCTCTTGTCTGATTCTTTTCATGCCTCCAGTCGTCTAATGGTGGGAATCTCTGTTTCATCCCCTTTATGCTCTGTGAGCTATTGTGAGAGAGTGATGGGACTGCAGGGATCTGTCAGAGTCTGTGTGACCCCTGGCTGCAAGGTCTCCGTCTGCCCCTGGGGGCAGCCCTGTCCCAGCCTCCCTCTTTACACCTTTCTCCCCTCATGCATTACAACCCCCAACCCCCTCCCTATCCACTCCCCTCCAGAACTACTGCATCTTAAGAGCAAACAAGAACTGCTAGTTGTAGTAGAGAGGAGGTGGGGGAATCCTGTGCTGGCAGGGGGAGGGGAGCAATTCTGCAACAGGAGACTGAGAATCTAGAGAGCCCAAAGCTCTGTACACCAATAGCCTCTGTCAGACTACAAATTCAGAAGTCCTGCTAGGACACCCCAGAGGTGAGTACCTGGCAATCAATGGGTGCAGGTATAATAAAGGAGAAAGCTGTGTATATGGGCATAGGTTATTAATGCAGGCACTTCTGCTATGAAGAGTAGTTCAGGCTGTCTGCGCTGGGTGACCAGGCTACAAAGTGAAGTGTCTAGTAAGCATGTGCTGGAAGGGGGTGCTCAAACCAGTTTACACATGAAGCCACCATTAGATAAACTTCAGCGCTCTTATACTGTCATACTATCAATGTGCTATCATGTCTCTGCAGGTCATAATGAGATTATTATTCATTATAATGACCCGTTGTCACTGCTTGGCAGAGTGTTCATGTTGCGTGTTTTTAGTCTTTTATTTATGTAACATTAGCTGGTTTTGTTAGTTATTTCTGGTGTTTCAGAGGGTAAAATTTGATATTTTTATAAATGATATATAGTTTATATGTACAGTTTTCGTTTATGATTTTATTGTCCAGAAATAGTTTTTAATGCATAGTTGCCTGCTTCCAAAATCATGTTTTAATGTGAGTACTTATTATATGTTTTTTTTTTATTGTCACTGAGTTACCAGTTATTATCTATCATCTGTCTGTCTCTGTCTTATAAATATCTGTATGTCTGTCTCTCTCTCTCTCTCTGTCAAAAATATCTATCTATCTATCTATCTATCTATCTATCTATCTATCTATCTATCTATCTCATATCTATCTATCTATCTATCTATCTATCTATCTATCTATCTATCTATCTATCTATCAAATATCTATCTATCTATCTATCTATCTATCTATCTATCTATCTATCTATCTATCTATCTATCTATCTATCTATCTATCTATCTAAATGAATAATATATCATATGTTATCTTAAGATAACATTCTATTATGTGGGTACTAATAGAATGAACCTCAGTACTTAAATAGTAATATTTATCAGTGTTGGTGTTTATACTAGCAGATGTTATGCTGGGGGTTAAGGGGTTAATTCTGGTACATATATTATCCCTCATATCTAGAAATCTACGCATCCAAGTCCTACAATGCTGTATTGTAAACACATCCTCTACAAGACAGTGACCCCCATCATCATTATATATGCTTCTGTACTGTGAAATGAGTTGTATTTTAAACTTTTTTCCTTTTCTACTGTGAAAAATTCAGTTATTAATAATTACAATATATTGTGTCAAAGTCTGTATGAGGTTGGACCCTGGTAAAGATTTCGCTGTGTGATCTGGTGATGGGGGGTTCGATAATTCTGTTGTCCCCCAGAGATTTTACTATGATGCTGTAACCTTTATTCTCTGTACTTCAGTTTCAGAAATGTAGCTTTACTTGCTCATAGATAACTCAGTAGGAAGCAGTATACCTTGCTAGGCCAAAGTTTAACATGTCAAGGAGATACTCCCTAAAGAACCAACCGGATCCTGACTTAAAAAAAAACATTACCTCCACTTGCACACGCAAAGGGCTGGATCCAGACTTAAGTAAGTGCTTGAAATGAGTTACTCCTGGGGTAAACCATGTTGATTTCAGGGGGAGTCATATTTCATCTGTTGCAAACAATATTAGAGTTGAGAGGTGATGTTTCCTATTCCAAGTCTAAATAACAGTGTGATAGTAAAGCTGGTCAGTAAGTCTGGATCCAGCCCAAATTGTGTAAGTGGGCTGTCTTGAGTGGAGGGGGCGCATGCGTCCTCCAGATGTTATGTGCGTTTTACACACGTAACACTTAACGTACGGAACTTAGTACAAGGAAATTGCAAGGAAAAGGGCTGTGCTTCCCCTCTGTCCGCCAAGGTGGGCAGAAGGGGTGGGATTAAGTAGATATGAGCGGATCAGCAGTTGGACAGACGGACTTGATGTGCGTGCATAAATTCTTGACTGCTTCTGTTGCCAACAAACTGCAGAAGGGGGTAACTGAGCAGCAATTGCTTTTTGTAGCTCCACCCTTGCGGCTCAGTGCTGTCATCCACTACAATGTAAAGGAGGGAAGTGGAGCCACTAAGACAGTTTGACAGAGGCGTAACTAGGGCGAGTTGTATAGGGCACATGCCCTGGGTGCCAATGGACACCCAGGTGCAAGGGGGCACCATAATTAATTTTCTTTTTAAATAGTAGGGGGCGCATTGTTTTCACTTGCCCTGGTCCATCATGCTTGGTTACGCCTCTGCAGTTTGCATTGAACTGTGTCATCAAGCCCTGTCCTCCAACCTTTAGCAGTGAGGATAAGGCTTGATTTACTTTCAAATGGTACAACCTCACCTAGAAGACTGTTCAGTTCTGGAGACCATATAGCTTGGAGCAGAGAAGGGAGAGGGGGGACATGATAGCAGCTTTCTAATATATCAAGGGTTGTGACCGGCTAGGGGAGGGGACAGTTTTCCTATGTCTAGTCTCGGACACGTTTAGTCCAAAAACATGCTAGTAGGTTAATTAGATATTAGCGTGTATGTGTGTGTGTGTGAGAGTGTGTGTGTGTGTGAGTGTGTGTGTGTGTGTCTATGGGATAGAGTCTTTCTATTTAGTAGTGTAACACCATTCCTTAGCATGTAGATGGCTCTACCAGTGACAGTCTAGTTAGGTTGTGGAATGTAGGAAGGCTGATTTTATCACTAGGGAATGACTGGCTGTCTGACTAGTGTTATGTCCACTCATGTCGATGGTCACAGAAGCTGATGCAGTGTAACTGCTCATTCAGGTTCTTATTATTATCTATTCCTGCATTACCCGCACTGTGGACCTCTAGGAAATATTAAACGATAGAAGGTTTCTGTAACGGAGCCACTGTGCACACATCTTATTCTAGCTTATCCACCTACCTCTCCCAGACATTGGCCCAGACCCAGACTTAATAACGACAGCTAATTTACGCACGCGGCATGCGTAATCTGGCTGTGGGAATGCACTGTGCCTGCGTGCGGCAGATGTTATGCATCGTGACTCTGATCTTACGTCACTAGCACGTAACTCAAATCGAAAGGGTGTGACTTCCCTGCGCAAGACGAAAATACATATTGTGGGTGGGATCCCCATAGCAATGAGGCCCAAGTCTGGGGGTGGAGCTAGATGGGGCAGGGGTGGGACTGTCTGCCGATAGACACTGTCAATGGCTGACATCTTAAAAGAAGCACATGGCAGTCCATGGGCTATATTTACTAAACTCCAGCTCATAGCAACCAATCAGATTCTAGCTCTCACTTTCCTATTACATACTAGAGAGTGTTAGCTAGAATCTAGTTGCTAGGTTCTGTAGCAGGATGCACCATATGTGCTTGTAACAATCCAGGTAAAGTAGTCCCTGTGCCAAAAAAAAGCACTCCCCAGACCTGTTACCCCATTCAGAGAATATAGATAGACTTAAAAAAATTTTTTTTTAACCAAGTATGTCTGGATATGATTAGTCCTGGTGTGCAAAGATTTGTTCAGCTAATAGTCAGAGGCTTGGCCCTGTAAGGTAGCAAATTCAAAGACCATTCCTAAATCTGCAAGACATTGGGCCTGATCCAGACCTACGCCGATGCGCTGTGCTTACTAAAGCACAGCGTATCGGCGTTCAATTACCCCGACACTCCCCTTGTGTGGGCGTATGGCCCCTTCCTTACGCCGGCTGAAGGCTACAAGAGCAACTAAAATGGTCCATGGCCTGTGTCACAGATCATACCAAGAAAGGCTAGAGGAACTAAACATGTATAGCTTGGAGCAGAGACTACACTACACTAACCTGAACGTAGGGACGCTGGGGGATGTCCCCTCCAGCGTCCCTACGGCGCTGCTACGGACGCCCGATCCACGCAGATCGGCTGAAAAGCCGATCTTACGCTTACGCCCGCCGTCCTAGCGTCCTAGCGACGTCTGGATCAGGCCCATTGTGTGCAGGTATGGCATACCTGAAGTCATAAGAAGTGACAGAATAACACATGTTACAGTACGGGTAATGCAGCATATATTGGAAGATGTTAATATCAAATCTGCATTGCACACACCATGTCATCCACAAAGTAGAGACTGAATTGTACACTGCAGCTCAAAATGCATAAAACATACACATGAAAAACAAGTTTTTATGTGCATATAAAAAGGGTGGAATAACAGCACAGAGGATTGGATCTCTGATGTAAAGGTCTATATCAGGTGTTACTGACCTACTATTTGTACCTTGACCTCTATTATATCTTTATCTTTGTTTTATTGGTAACTTATGATCTTAATTAAGGGCTGGTAAGTTTTAACTCTTAGTTGCATATTGTAAATTGGTATGTGTTATTGAATATATATATGAGTATAATGTTTTATGGTTAAATTAATATATATATCATTGTATGAATTTAGTTTTAAGCAGTAAGGATATAAAGGTGTTTTAGTTCTATGAATATAACTTTGACAGGGCAATATCTCCACTTTTCCTTTTCTGCAGTTTAATAAATCTAGCCCCATCTATGAGTGTATGTAGGTATAGCGCTACAGCATAATACTCATACATGGAGTGCTGAGCACTGTTATAGTCTGCTTACAGTGCAGGGAAAGCGGCTACAATGCTCCCCAGGCCCTGTAGCAGCTGCACCCCTTGCTGCCCCTATAGTTACGCCCATGTATGAATGGATAACACAGTTTGTCTTTGCTTGCAGTGTTATAGAGGAGCACCTCTCCATGTGTGACGATAGAGGTTATTGTTAGTACTCCAATTACACTGATTTATGCCTGGCATTTGCTATAACCGGATAAGCCGTAATGTTATGTCCCCAACACCTAATAACCATTCAGCCGGTCTCTTCATTTCCTGAGAGCTCGGCCATTCCTCCAGTCTGCGGCCGCTCTCTGGTTACAGATATTAAAATGATAATATGGACTTAGAATAGCAGTACCACTATTACACCTGTGTTCAATTAGTATTCTCAGCTGTTGTAAAACTTGGTGCTGTTTGTTTTGTTTTACCTCTCTACCACACTTTTATTAACACATGTAAAAGTCGCTGAGGCGGCTAATGCATACACCCCCGCAATTCTGCGTCTCTGGGATTGTAGATGTCCTGACAGTGCTGCTCCCGGTTTTCTATGGTGGTGGAATTATCAGTGGTTAATCAATGGGCTGAATATATAGGCAGGGTTGCGACTTTCTATGTACTTCCTCCGGGAGTTCTTAGAGGGAAGAAAGAGATGCTGGTATGGAGGGGGGCGGGGCTTGATGTCAATTTATGCAAATTGCATGCTGAAGCCACACCCCATATCAATCAATGCTACAATTCATTGGGCCCGATTCAATTACAATCGCGGCCCGCAATAGATGGGAAAATGTTTACGGTGCGCATTTTCCCATCTATTACAGTTCCCGATTTTTATACACACCTCTATGATATAGAATGATAAAAAAAAAATGTCACAATTAGCTTCGCATCACAAAATACGCGGCTACGAAGCGAATTAAATCAGGCCCATAGAGTTGCTACGGATGAGGCAATGCTTTGTGGCGCAAATTACATCATGAAGTCCCGCCCCATCCCTAGTAACAATAGGATTTTGTTGTATTGATAAGCAGGGGTTGGGCTTGAGGTCATGATTTGCATAAAATCACAGTCTTATGCCCATTACGGGAGATTTGCCTACTCTACTCAGGAAAAATGTCTGGAATGTCAGGAAAAAAGACTACGCTTACGCAATCTACGTACAGAAATGGTACGTAGATAGCGTAGATAAGCTACGATGTATGCGTAGTAGCTCAATTCTTAAAACAACGTATGCAAGACGAAAACTACATAACTGGGAATCCGGACCATTTTGATTGAATTTTTCCATGAAAACGGGAAAATGAAGTGATCACACTGTAGTAAATGGATCTCCTCTGGAAATCTGTGCTGTAAAAATAAAATAACTTAGGAGTTAATGAGTAATGCCCCTTTAAACAGACGTGAGGATTCCGGTTTCCCAGTCTGGAGGTCACTGTAGTCCTGTATCACTCAGTGTTATAGTAACTTTTGAAGTAGACGTAAATAGGGAAGTCGTATTGTCATTCGCAGACACAGTGGCCTTGTGTCCCATTCATTGTGCCCCTCCCTTGTCCTGGTAATTGACTCTGCCTGGGTATTAGAGGGCTATGTGAGAAGCCATAAATGTGAAGGTGCTGAAGTCTCAACTTTCATTTCCTCTTTTTGAAACATGGTTTTTGATCCTTTGTCTCGCAGTCTTACACAATGAAGTGTCAATTGTCAAGCTTGGGCCCTGAGTATTGTGCAGCCTATCAGCAGCAATGTCTGCCTGCAGAATGGCAGCTATGTGTATTACAGGCTGTCCTGCACATGCTGTCGGCTGCTTCTTTGATGCTGTTGTGTTCCTTGTGATGAGCACCCTCAGCAGTTATGTGCCTTCTTTTGAACTATACACTGAGGGGGAAAGGCCCATTATAGCTACATAATAATTGTGCTAATCACTTGATTGTCTAGGGCAAGGAAAGTGGACAAAATGGTCCTAAAATGCACTGATCCTATAATCTTTAGGAATTAGACCGGAGTCATAGTTAAGAAGCTCTGGCGTCTTAAGTGTGGTTTTTAAAGAATGGACCTACGTAATACATCTTTAAAGACCGCACATAGGGGTAGATCCAGAGCTACGTACGCTAGTGATTTTATGCTGGCCGCTAGCTTAAAAGCGCCCATTAGTACTTACTGAGCATGTGCGCAGCAGATGTTACGCAACGTAAGGAAAATACGTACTGGAAGTTAAGTGCCCTAGGTTCGTAAAATAAGGGGAAGGTGGCGTGGGAGGGAGCTTTAAGCTAGGTGCGGATACATGCATAGCCACACCTACTTATCTCCTTCAGTCCTCTGTGAGTAGACACTAGCCATTTTTATCTACTATATGAAAGACTAACAACCAGAGCCTCCAACATGACCCATTCCATTAGGTACAAATCAATCCACTCCTGAGCTTCTAACTGTCACTCACCTGGTTTAAATGAATTAACTGATATTTTAAAAAAACTGTTTGCCTCTTCAACAAAGGTGGTTACCATAGTTACTGACAGTTGGAAACTAAGGAACAGAGTATTTTGTACCTAATGGAATGGGTCATGTTGGAGGGTATGTAACGATGTTCCTCACATTTATTGCAAATGCTCGTGTTCATGGGCTGCCAGCTCTGATTCCTGCCGACTGGAGACGGGATCTTAACCCTGTGTCAGGTACAGTGGACAGGAGCGGAACCCTCAGTGCTCGGTGCGGGTTCCCCTGGTGACAGCACAAAGAATAGACTTTTTGATGGACTTTTAACAAGTAGTATATATATATATAGTGTGTGTGGCCACTAAAAAAAATGTCACATTGGAGCAGATTACCAAGTTCTGGTCAGCTTCCAAGGCAGAAAGTCTGTCAGGACAAGATATGTGTGTGTGTAAGGGCTATGATCTGACGGGCAGTTTTGCCAATCTCTGCACACTCTTTACAACACACAGGCTTGTCTTTCCAGGTGGATTAAAGGAATGTTGCAGTTTTAATCACTGTAAAACTATTTGGTGGGTCCAGCAGTTTATTTATTTACCATTATTTCTGTTGCAATCTAGAGACGTGCTGAAGTCCTTTCCAATGTATAGTAGTGAAAAAATATGACCTTTAGATGCACAACTGGATAATGAGTGGTGGAGCCCACATATTGGGCTAGATTTACTAACCTGCCGAAAATGAAAAGTGGCGATGTTGCCCATAGCAACCAATAAGATTGTAGCTCTCACTTTCCTGTTACATACTAGAGAATGTTTGCTAGAATCTGATTAGTTGCTATGGGCAACATCTCCAAATATCCTTTTCCGCAGTTTAGTAAATCTAGGGAACTTTAGCCATTATTTTTCACTTCGGCAACAACTCTCAATGAACTCCCCCAAAGTCACAATGATTTAGGACTGGGAACTAGACATCAGCAAATATGCTATATGGAGAGAAGCCAACATGACCCATTCAGCACAGATGGTTACTATAGTAACTGAGCATTTTGTACCTATTAGAATAAGTCATGTTGGAGGCTCTGATAGAGTTGGTGTGTAGAACCACCAAGACACTTTTCACTTTCTTTAAATAGTCTTGGTAACAATGTGGCCTATAATTCCTTTCTCTGTTGAGGTCATGTTTAGCTTGGAACACTTGCAGGTCCTCCAACATGACCCATTGCATTGGGTACAATTTAATCCACTCCTGAGCTTCCAACTGTCACTCACCTGGTTTAAATGAATTAACTGATATTTAAAAAACTATTTGTCTCTTCAACAAAGGTGGTTACCATAGTAACTGACAGTAGGAAACTGCAGGAGCAGAGTATTTTGTACCTAATGGAATGGGTTATGTTGGAGAGTTTGTTTAAGATTCCAGCTGCTAATAGTATGATATATACAACAGACCCTTCTACAAGACCCCCCTCCATTGGGTACACAATACTTCGCTCCTGAGCTTCCAACTATCACACTAACTTGGTTTTAATTAGTTAACTGTTGTATGAAAAACATTTTTCTCTTCAACAAAGTTGGTCACCATAGTAATTGACAGTAGGAAGCTCAGGGGCAGAGCATTGTATACCTAATGAAATGGGTCATTTTGGAGAGTCTGTCTCCTAATAACATTCTAGATAATAGCTATTCATATATTAGCAGTCTAATACAAATTATCGCTATGGGCAACGCCTGCTGTTTCAAAGCTGTAGAAGATTGAGCATATTTACCTTTGATTATTACACCTTTTGAGCGGATTTCTTTTTTTTTTCATAGTTTGCTGATCACAGTGTGAGTACTGAGACTATGGTCAGGCCGGAGAGGGCTCTTGACATGTCTGAGGCTCACTCTTTCTTGTGGCTTTCCTGCTTTGTGTTGGGGGTCATGGGTCACTCTATAGAATAGCTTGGCTATCACAAAGAGAAGCCCATGAGAGATTTCCAATGGATCTATTGTTCATAGTGGTCACTTGCCATGACCTATGCCCGTGCACTGAAAAGACATGAACAGCTATCTCACCAGAGCGCCATACAAAGTGAGAGCAGCAAAGTATTCAAGAGGATGAGAACAAAACCTCATGTACATTGATTTCAGTGGGGAAATGTAGAGAGTATGAATATTAATCATCACCTTCATTTTATGTTATTGCTTTGCAAATGGCATGTATGGTACCTTAAAGATGGAATTAAGCAGAATAGGCATCCTCCAAAGGGGGGAATGCAGTTGCCGGTATGAAGGGCCAGTTTTTGAGAACGAAACATGTGAAAGCTTTATTTCAGCTTCACAATTCCTGGACGCGTTTTAAAAATGAAAATCTACATTCTACATGGCCCATTTTCAGCAAGGTCTCTTTATGGCTAGGGTTAGGTTGCTGGAGAGGAAGGGTTGGGGTTAGGCTGCGGGACGACGATGGTTAGGGCTAGGAGGGGTTTAGAGTTAGGCTGCGGAGAGTGGAGGGTTAAGGTTAGGGGATGGTTAGAGTTAGGGTGTGGAGAGCAGAGGGTTAGGGTTAAGGTTAGGGGATGGTTAGAGCTAGGCTGTGGAGAGCAGAAGGTTAGGGTTATGGTTAGGGGATGGTTAGAGTTAGGTTGTGGAAAGCAGAGGGTTAGGGTTAAGGTTAGGGGGTGGTTAGGTAGGCTGTGGAGAGCAGAGGGTTAGGGTTAAGGTTAGGGGGTGGTTAGAGTTAGGCTGTGGAGAGCAGAGGGTTAAGGTAGGGGAGGTTAGAGTTAGGGTTAAGGTTAGGGGATGGTTAGAGTTAGGCTGTGGAGAGCAGAGGCTTAGGGTTAAGGTTAGGGGATGGTTAGAGTTAGGCTGAGGAGAGCAGAAGGTTAGGGTTATGGTTAGGGGATGGTTAGAGTTAAGTTGTGGAGAGCAGAGGGTTAGGTTAAGGTTAGGGGATGGTTAGAGTTAGGCTGTGGAGAGCAGAGGGTTAGGGTTAAGGTTAGGGGGTGGTTAGAGTTAGCCTGTGGAGAGCAGAGGGTTAGGGTTAAGTTTAGGGGATGGTGAGATATGGGTTTTGGAGAGCAGAGGGTAGGGTTAAGGAGAGTTGCGGAGAGTGGAGGGTTAAGGTTAGGATTAGGATGTGGAACGAGGCTGGTTAGAGTTAGGGGAGGGTTAGACTGCGAAGAGAGGAGGGTTCGAATTAGGTTGTGGGAAGGTATTAGGGTTAAAAAATTTACCTGTCAGCGCTTCAGTTTGAAAATGATACAGTCACGGAAGCCATTCTTTCTGAGGGTAGTCTGCCGATAACCGACGGCAGTTGGTACCACACTGCCGCAAAGTAATCTGTTGTAAGACAGTTTTGTTAAGTGGCAAACCACACCCCCTAAGGATGACACAGTTGAGAGGCTAAATATAACTATATATATATATATAAATGTATAAATGTTTATATATAAAGATATAAACAGTTTAATGGCATTTCATCTGGCAGGTAGACATGGTGTTTTGGCACAGGAACGACCCAAACAAATTTGTAATTCTCCTAGAACAATCAGAAGAGTAGAGTATGTGTGGAGCAGAGATCCTCAACCTATAAGGTTTTTCTTTTGGGGACCCTCTGTTAGAAATTCATTAGAGAGTATACTGTGGACTGTCTCTTTATAGATGCTAAGAATTTTAAAAAACAGTCTTATAGTTGAGAGGTGACGCAATTAAAAGCTATATCCCTGCATGCAAAGAATACAATTAACTTGACTCCCCCTGAAATCATCATGGCTTAGCCCAGGTGTAACCTTCCTCTCTTAGGGCTGTATTCAGACTTCCGTTTTCACGGCGACTCCCGTGCGTATTTTTAGGTACGTTTCAACTGCGCATGCGTAGTAACTTTTTGTACGTAGTTGATGTAGACTATACGCACGGAAGTGCCTAACGGACGGACGTATGATAGGCACGCGTGTACATACGTCCGGATATGCTACGCAAATATATGCACGGGAAAATTTAAGCGAAAATGGGCGGAGCGATGCATTTAAATGAAGGAAAGTGGGCGTGATTATCATGATACGCATGTACGGAGGACACAGACGTGAAAGACTGCACATGGAAAGTTAGAGGTGGTCTATGGTGGTGTAAATCTACGTGAGCACGGATTAGCAAGGGGAGTGACTGGGGTTTTGGTGGGTGTTCCTTGCTACGAGCGTGAATATATTTGCGGTCGCGTTTGCAAACGGAAGTCTGAATACGGACTTAATTTCAAGCTCCTTAAGTCTGGATCCAGCCCAATGTCACGTGTATCACCTTCCCTCAAATTATTATGGTGTAAGTTTTGCTGGGACTTTCTGTGGGAGATTATAAGATTATAAGGAAGATTACTGTCAGTATCATAAAAATAGTTCAGTCTTATACAAAGTAGCTTTGCGGGAAATCATGGTCGTGTCTATTTGTGATGATTGACCAAATTAATCCTTGAGATTCTCTCAGTGCCTAATGGAACCCGCTGTACTAATATATTGATCCAGACCCTCCAACATGACCCATTCCGTTAGGTACAATACACTCCGCACCTGAGCTTCCAACTGTCACTCACCTGGTGAAATGACTTAACTGATATTTAAAAAAAAAAACTATTAGTTACCATAGTAACAGACAGTTGGAAACCGAGGAACAGAGTATTTTGTACCTAATGGAATGGGTCATGTTAGAGGGTATGTTGAGCACAATCTGGCAATGGCTGGTCAGGCGTTAGTTTACTATACTCTGCTGTAAAGTATATAACATCTAGCCATCAAGGCTATTCAGCCATTCAGCCATGTATTAGGCTAATATGGAAAGTCATATCTGTTAACAAGTATTAACTAAGGAAAAAATTAAGGCCCAGATTCACACTACTGGATGTATAGCATATACGTTCGTAGTTTACCGTCATTTGGTAATGCGCATGCACAGTAAATTTTTTAATGTTATCTACGTATCTTTTCGTTACGTAGAGTCTTAAAGACCGCATATACGCAGTCTACGTAATGAAAAGATATGTAGATTGCGGAAAAAAATTTACTACGCATGCGCATTACCAAAAAACGGTAAACTACGGATGTATATGCTATACGTCCGGTAGTGTGAATACGGGCCTAAGAGTCAGAGCAGAAGCCAAATATAATATGCAGAGTCATATCTGGTGCCAAGTCCAAAACAGATGACCATACTGGAGGGCAAATAAAATATGAAGTGCCATTTCTGCTGCAAGGGCAATATGTAGACACATATATGGGACCCACATGATGAATGAAAAACTATATATATATGTAGAGACAGATGTTTGGCAGCAGATATGCAAATGTTGGAATGTAGTTTCCCTACTTCAATACTGATACTGCCGCTGGCTTTGTCAGTGCCAACAACTTTCAAATAAAGAATAGTTTTATATTGGAAAGTATACAATGGTGTGGGTTTTTTATTTGAACAAGGTACTAATTCCCAATGCCGAATTGTACTCTCCTGACGAGGACCGTTATTTTAGACTGTGGGAAGGGGATGGTTAAGGTTACACTGCTGGAAGGTGAGGGTTAGGTTTAGGCTGATGAAAACAGAACCTGTTGCCGTTGAAATCTTTGAAGACACATCCGTCGCGGGAACGATGCTGTCTCTTCACAAACTGCCAAATACCGATTGGGGTCATTATTTTGTTACCGGGATTTGATCTGTCAAAATAAAAAACATCAGAATGGGGAACCACCCTGGAAATGTTAGAATGGGGACGTAACAACACTTGCTGGCTCTCTTTCTTTTTATCTCTGCTTAGTGAAACGATGATAACGAAAATAAAATGAGTCAAATATGTTTGACAAATTTCACGTCTAGGAAAGGGAAGTCATATAATCAGCACATGGGGGCTGATTCAGAGATGCGATTGCGAAAAGATCGCAAATATACGCATCTAATGTTAAGATCCTAGCAGGTTCCAGCCCACTGCATAAAGAGTCACTCCCCTTGCAAACAGCGGTGGATCTTAAACTTAGACCACCATTGACTAGCCCTAACTCTACGCTGTCATTTGGGATCTTAAGTGACGTGGTAGCGTTCATTTAAGATCCTAAGTGTCAGCCCGCGCCCACTTTCCCTCATTTCCCTGCCTCCCCCCGCCCATTTCCATGCAAATCCTTAAGATCTTAAAGAT
>WWET01001734.1:5522-23695 GCA_011038615.1 Limnodynastes dumerilii | reverse complement strand
TGTAACCAAGATTGTATCCATGCAACTAGCTTTAAGTCCAACCCTAAAGTTTCCAGCTTATTTAACAGTCTTCGATGTGGCACAGTGTCAAAAGCCTTGCTAAAATCTAGCTAAGCTATGTCTACAGCTCCCCCTTTATCGAATACTTTACTGACCCCGTCAAAAAATTCAATAAGATTTGTTTGACATGATCTTCCCCCAGTGAATCCATGCTGCTTGGGATCCTGTAAGTTACTGGATTTAAGATACTGTACAATTTGTTCCTTTAACAGTGTTTCAATAGGCAGACAGTTCAGGGTTACATGTTTCTTCGGTGTTTGTTTTTGGGCTTTTCTTCTGGCTTGCTTTGTTTCCATCTTTGCCCCTTCTATTATCTTACCTCTTGGGAACTACTAACTGAGGCCCAGACCTGCTGAGAGCCTGCAGCCAATTCTGTTCCCACCATCAGGCGGAGCAGTGAACACCTGGCTCTTGGTTTCTTAATAAGTGTATGATAATTGGGGTGACCATCCTAAGCTGACCACATGTTATGTAATCTGTGCCTCCAGGGACAGCTTATAGTGGCCACACTCTGCTTGATAATCAGGGCTCTATCCCTGCAGCCTTGTACCAATCCTAACAGAATCAACCTCGCTGTGATTGGATTGTTCGGGTTGCCCAAATCACCTAATTATCAAGCGAATTTTGGTTCATTGTGTTCTAGGACAGTTTTCTCTGTGCTCCAGCAAATCAGTCCTTGCTATACACTGCACAATAACCCGGCCAATGAGCTGACTTATCATTTTTATTATTTTGTAGTGTGTGTGGCCCATTTTACTCACACGTTACTACACGTTTGCTATGCCACGACGAATAGTGAAAAGCCGACAGTTAACTTGCCAGCATTAAATGGGTAGCACGTTAACTCAGCTTCCCTCTATCTAACAGGTTTGTTATGTCAACATCAGGAGCCAGATTTACTAAGCTGCGGGTTTGGAAAAGTGGAGATGTTGCCCATAGCAACCAATCAGATTCTAGCTGACATTCTCTAGTATGTAGTTAAATGAGATCTAGATTCGTTGCTATGGGCAACATCTCCTTTTCCAAACCCGCAGCTTAGTAAATCTGGCCCCTTATAGATAGAATATTGTCATACTGACACATAAGCCCGTATTCTGAGTACCGGATGTATAACATACACGTCCGGTGTTTAGCGATTTTTATTACTGTGCATGCGCAGTCATTTTTTAACGTAATCTACGTATCTTTTTCTTACGTAGATTGCGTGAATGCGGTCTGAAAGATTGCACCAATGCAATGATACTTGAGATGCGATGGTTCTTACAGTTTCACTAATGATTGCAAGTACTGATGAGCAGACGATTCCCATGTATACACTATACCAATTTACCAGCAGATCTGAGATCTTCATCTCTCCTAACCATCTGTGACTGTACACACTCTACAGATATCGGCCTATGCTGCATGGAAGACTGACAGAAAGGTCGGACAGGCAGTTGTACCTGTTTGCACACTACTCACATTTGTCCGACATAGTGCCATCGGTGATAGTGAGTTTTAGGACGTTCATAAAAACAAATCATCCGATGTCACTATGAAGATGATAGTAGTGTACACACTCTTCTTATATGGTTCTAAATAGTCTGCAATTGTATGATCGGCCAGATAATTGCATAGTTGTGTGCCCAGCTTAACCCCAACTCTAAACCTACTAATGACATAGAATGTGACATAAGATAAGAGCCAGTTACCCTATTCAGTTTGCCCAATAACTAACCAGTAATTAGCAGCTAACTACTTACTGTAGATCCAGACATCCGCGGCGCTGTGTTCAGGGTTCTAATACCGGTTCCCCATTGAATCCTGCCTTCCGGAAGGCCACTCACCTAGCTTGCACGTACTCTCGATTCGAAACGCCTACCTTCATATTTCTGATCCCTCGTTACTTAAAATGGGGATGCATTGGAAGTCTGGATATGACAATGTGCATGTGGTGCTGTAAAATTTGCTTCCCTCCCCCTAGCACTCGCACCCCACCACTAGATCTGGTGACTTAAATCGAGGAACGTGGGAAAGCCCCATTGCAAAAAGCATGAACCTTGTGAGCTTCCCGAAAGTCTGTGTCCAGTACAATATTGATAAATAGACACCATCACTGCACTACACTTGGGTGTGGATCGCAGCTGAGACCCTATTTCCAAAGACAGAGCTTGTTAGAAACTTCCTGCCCTGTCCCAGACAAGTAAACGCCTTACTCAATTTCCCCAACCCCACCCCTTATACTAATTCTAACCCTAACCCCCCCTTCCATTACCCTAACCCTCACTTCCCCACAGCCTAACCTAAGACTCCCCTCCCCACAGCCTGACCCTAAGACTTCCTTTTCCACATCCTAACCCTGACTCCCTTCCCCACAACCTAACCCTAAGACTTCCTTCCCCACAACCTATCCCTAAGACTCCCTTCCTTGCAGCCTAACCCTAAGACTCCCTTCCCTGCAGCCTAACCCTAAGACCTCCTTTCCCGCAGCCTAACCCTAAGTCTTCCCTTTTCCCATCCATCCCCTCCCCGCAGCCTGACACCTGCAACCCCTAGTGATGGCAAGATTGGGGGTTGCATTTGATAAACAGACGTCTTTAAGCAATGGGTACCACTGGCGGGGAAGAAGAGGTTAAGGGTATTTAATGTGGTATAACATAATATATTTTAAAACAACCTAAAAGACATAGGGGTCTATTTACAAAGCTAATTTTTATGAGATAGTGCTAGTTTTAAAGCGAAAACTGGCATTATGGTATTAAAATTAAGTTTTTAATATTTACAAAATGCTGGAACGGAAGGGTTAAGTGTTCCAGCGATGTCCCCATATACCCCTCTTTTCTTCCTTTTAATAGCTGTTATTAGGGGGAGGAAAAGGGGGGTATGTATAGGGGCACACCGCTGGAATACTTTTAAAGTAAAAAAATAATAATTTCTAATAAAATCTAAAAATGTTAACTTTAAAAAAAATTTTTAAATGAAAAATAAATTTTTAAAATATATAAAAAACATTAGCATAACGAAAAAAAGAAATGAATAAATAGAAGACAGGACTTACCTGTCCGTGCAACGCGGCTGACTCCAGGTCTGGCACGAACACACACTGTACATGTGTTTTTTCATACCAGGACCTAAAATTTTCTAAGTGCAGAAATGGAGGATCATCGCGGGTCCTCGCAGGGGAGGAGAGTAGTTGTATATATTGTGAATGAAGCTGCCAGGCTCGCAGTGAAGATAAGCCAGCCTGATGCAGCTTCGTTCACAGGAAACGAGGCAGGTAAGTAAATAGAGCCCATAGTGACATTGGGCTAGATCCAGACCTACCTTCGGTTTACATTTCTGCGCTTTTGTAATTACTATGCACTCCCCTCGGTCATATGTATTTTTGCCGTTTTTACGCTTGACAAACCCTACCTTAACTTTTCCAAGCATGACTGCGGTGGGCCATAATGGCTGCACGTAGTTATGCATCTAAGCACGCCCATACTGTACGATTTAAATGCCTCACCCCGCCTCTGAAGCGTAATTACGGGTGTCATATGGCTGGCACACCCCCTACGTCCATAGCTACGTTGATGAGTCTAGGCTCGTAAGTACGTTCAGAGATTCTGGTTGTAACATCTTCCGCGCGCATGCGCAGAACATGCACAACTGCGTTTTTACGCTAGCGGTCGTAGCTCTGGATCTGCCCCATTAGGCCGGATACAGATGTCCGTTCTTCAGCCGGATTATTCAAGCTGCTTGTGGAACTCGGATAATTTTCTGACAGCGTGCATGTATGCGCCAGATGTTACAGAACGAATATCCAGGCCTACAAGAACTTAAACTCTGTAAGGTGGGCGGGATTTGAGCGTGGGTGGGTTTAACTGCTTCCATGTGGAACAACGGTCGTACATAAGGCTTCGTAAGTTCCGCGAAATCCCCACGAGAGAGAGGAGTGACAGATAAGTTTACTCCCCTCTTCCATGCGGACTGCCAGACTTACGTATTACGAGGTTTGAATCCGGCTTATTGTGCATTTACAGACTTTCTACATTGTCATTTATAAGAACATAAACAGAAAATAAAGGAGAAATATTACTGTCTGAGCAGGCAAGTGTGTTGGAGAATACACTTAAATATTCTTTTTAATAGTCCTTTAAATGTCCTTTACCTCTAGCCAAAATATGAAGAGTTTGGACATGTTTATTATGGGCTGCGACATCTTCAGCACTGATTGTTATGACTGGAGAACTCGCATCAGTATAAGATAGATTATCGCAGGACTTAAACCTCTCCATCAGGTCTCCACTCCCAGGTTTTGTAAGGTGCAGACATGAGGAATTAAACTGCAGCCCAGTCATAGTGTGCGGGTCACAGTGACATAATTTCCACTACTAAAGGGAAAAAAAAAATGGCATTATTACTAAAATACTCCGCAGCGATCTCAGAGGGCTCAGCAATGCTCTGGAAGCAGTTACTGTGCATTGTTTTGTTTTATTGCTGTTATCCAGAGCACTCATTCAGTAACTGGCCATTCATACTGTACATTCCTGATATTAACCCCCACAGTGCTGGAGTAAGCCATTTATTATTTATTGACACGTTGTTTTTATATAGCGCCATCAGATTAGACAGCGCTTTACTTTATTCTAGTAATTATTATAACATGACTGGATGGGAACAGAAAGCATACACTCCATAGGACATTGGGGATTGATACATAAGGGCAAGTGTGATATATTACACAATGGAGCAGCCACCTTGTGAAAATTAAACATTGTGTGGAATAAAGTGGTATGAATTATACCCCTAAAAAATAATAGTGTTCTATAGTTTTTCTATCTGCCAGTCTGGCTGTAGCTTCCATAGATCATCACTTTATCCAAAGATAACCTGGTGGCAGTGTATTTGAGAGGTTACATGGCACAAGGACCTGAAAAAAAAAAAATTAACTCTTTAACAAAGGTGGTTACCATAGTAACTGACAGTTGGAAACTGAGGAGCAGAGTATTTTGTACCTAATGGAATGGGTCATTTTGGAGGGTATGTATTGTATTGTATTTTATACACACTGTGCACATTGATGTATACATCAACATTTCATCAACTCTGAAAATCAGTGCAGAGGTATAGAGCCTTTAAATAGAGATAGTATGGAGGTATGGTATGCCTGACTCTCATATTAGAGTTCACCCATATTGGGCTCCATTTACTAACCTTGTATTCATATGATAAAGCCTTTTTTACATGTGAAAGTGGGCTTTATCGCATGAAAGCGAAGATGTATTTATTTACAATGCTATCATTGCTATGGAAACCATGGCGACAATAGCCTAAACACTAACCACCAATAGAAACAATGGCAATGATAGCCTTAACACCAATGCTCGCCGGCCCGCTCTAATGAATGCTGGCCGTCTAATCGCTTTATTCACAGTGTCAGTGCGGACACATTCAATTATGTCATCTGAAGCGGTATCCATCTTTTGCTCTCCAAATAGCTTTATTAGGGGGAGGAAAATGGGGGTATATATTGGGAGACTGTTCGAATACAAAGCTAAAGTGCCAATGGTAAAAAAAAATATTTTTTTTTTTATATTTGAGTAATATATAAATAATAAGAACACTTGGGATAGACATGAACAGACTGAAAGACGTAGGTTGACAAAAGATAATAGAAAACTATTGCTTATAATTGCGGCAGTAGCTAAAAAAGCAATACTCTCTCAATGGATCTCTCCAGATCCTCCTTCTATAAATATGATGACTAACCGGCTAGCATACTTCTACCAGATGGATTGGATAGAAAGTGGGAAGAACAGAGAATGCCTGGTGGAGCAATTCTGTAATACCTGGCTACCATATATTGGCACTCTGCCGCAGAGTTCCAGGGATTTACTGCGTAAAGCTTTTCAAATAACCTCAATAACCTAGAAGTGTTACAAGGCCGTATTCCTTTTTAAGTTATATCACAGGATTACATCGATATCTATGTGTCATAGAACATCAGAGAGAGAAGATTATTTTGTCGGAATTGTTGCATTGTACTGCCTTTATACTTTTAGCACCATTAATAAATGACCTCTACTCGTTTATATATCTCACCTACCGTGAGATCTTTCACTAGAAGGGATAATAATATGTCTCTTTCAGATTGTTATAACTTCTTTACTTGATACCCCACTGGTATAGGCAAGACTAACAAAAATACAACTTGGAAAAGGTAATGAAACACTGTCCAAAGAAGTTACTCTTACTGTTTCTATACATTTTATACCCATGCATGTGTTAATATGCTATTTATATATTGACTCTATTGCATATAGTTCCATATTTTTGTAATTTTCATGTGAACTTCCAATAAAAAATATTATTACAAAAAAAATAAAAATTAATGTATACTAGCTAGAATATACCATCCGGCCGGCCGGCCGGTCCGAAACTGGTGTCTCCAACCACAACACTAGGCAATCACAACCATAAATGGTAAAATCACAAAATTATTTTTAATCTTTTAATCAATTCTTGTAAAATATCATAAATATATTAAAACATTGACCACGCATCTATGAACCTTGGTCATTGTTCTTTTTTCATCTAAGATTCAGTTGGGTAAAAGTCTAAAATGCTATTGTTCACAATTGTAATCATTAGGAATTTTTATTTGAGAAATACTCACCCACAAGGTACAAGGATCATATAAAATACTTCATACGTATATTGATATTCCAGGCGAAGTGTGTTATATTGCGCAGCCCAATTAGCATCCACAGATGCAAATATTCAAAGGATGATTACGCTCCAGCCGCTCTCCACTTTCACCTTATATCAAGAAGTCATGGGTTTCCTCACTAATACTGTGTTGACCTAGTTCATTTATAGAATTGCGGGACAGTTCCTTCCTGCTGGCAGGTAGTGCCGTATCGAACTCCGTGCACCACTTACACACCAACAGCTGGCAAGATTGTCAGTAATAGTGCCATGGGTTACAGCGCAGCGCTCAGTGTAACATCGTAGCTCTGGATCAGGCCCTATGTCCCTATGTTATCAAGGGGTTATCAAGGGGTCAGCTTTGGAAACATATTGCTTGTGTTTAAAGAAGAACGAAACAAGGATATTTGGTGGTTTTATTAAAACGCTGAGCGCTACAGCGCTCAGTGTAACATCGTAGCTCTGGATCAGGCCCTATGTCCCTATGTTATCAAGGGGTTATCAAGGGGTCAGCTTTGGAAACATATTGCTTGTGTTTAAAGAAGAACGAAACAAGGATATTTGGTGGTAATGTTTTATTAATATTTGCAGAGGAATTTAGTTATATACTCCCACTAATATATGTCTTACAGTACACGTGTAGTCACAGTCACAGACTGGTACAGTTGTTGCACTGGGTGTATATGATCTGAGTCAGTAGTTTGGGAGTCAGGCACTTGGACCGTATTCAGAGATCCGTGTTTTTTATGTACGCAATTATACGCACGGCCGGAGCAAGGAAACACCCATCAACACCCCCGACACTCCCCTCTCCCTGACACTCCCCTCTCCCTGACACTCCCCTATCCCGGACACTCCACTCTCCCGGACGTGCTGTCGGGGAGTTCCGAGTCCCTAGACCACTCTGTTCTTTATAACCGCGCTTTCATGCGTTCATTTAAATGCCCCTCCACCCACTTTTATGTAAATTTACAAGTACGTATTTCTACGCCGCCAATCCACACGTATGAACCCAAGTGCGATTCACATGGCCGTGCCTAATGCACTTACGAGCTTATAATCAACGTAACTTACGCAAATAAAGTTACTACGCATGCGTAGTTGATCCGATCCTAAAAAATACGCACGGAACTCCCCGCAAAGATGGTTCCCTGAACCCGGTCTTTGATCCCTGAGTGATTCTGGATACTCTGTCTGTCTGGATGGTTCACGGTTATGACAGCTGTGGGAATCTCTGGATATTGGTTTCCCAACATACTGGCCTCTTGCACTGGACTTACCCTGGACCTTTAATGCATACACCGGAAACTGCCGGAAACTGAGAGCTCTCTGGACTCTGGATGGGCCGGGCTAGGTGGAGTCAGGCAGGACTGGGTCGGGTTTAGGACTGGGCTGGTCTGCTGCCTGATAGAAACTGTCAGAGGAAGACAGATTGAAGCAGCACTTAGCACTACATGTATGAGTGTATGTATGTAAGCGCTACAGGGCTCAGCACTCATACATGCCTCTGACAGCTTGCTTAGCATCATTTGCACCCCCTGTAGTTACAACCCTGGTGCTTTGCAAAACCTTAGTAATAGTAATAAGATACATATCAGTAGAATATCAGATGATTAAACAAGAAACATTTGTGCTAAATGAATGATTACACCTAAACCAGGCCATTAACAGCCCTACTCTACAATATGGAAGCTCCTGAGCTCCTTACCATTGAGGCTTAGCTATGGTCACCCTAGTGCAATTGTCTGCTATCCAAACATAGGTTCTTCAACCTATTAATGTACAAATTCAGTAGTTGGAGGTGGGCAATGTCATGGAGAAAGGGCAATGTCATAATGTTCTCCAAAGCCTATCATATCCCATAGGAACACAAATGGAAGCCATTTATACCTGGGGAGTCAGACAACTTTGGGGCAGTTACACCCCAAATGGAAATGCTGAACCTAAATACAGGTGTTGGAGACCAGAGATCAGACAGATGAAACCTGTGGCTCTCTAGGTAAACTACAAATCCCATCTATGGAAGCATGCTGGGAGGTGTAGTTTCACAAGACCTGATGCCAGGTTTACTAAGCTGCGGGTTTGGAAAAGTGGAGATGTTGCCCATAGCAACCAATCAGATTTTAGCTGACATTCTCTATCATGTAAAAAGAATGTGAGAGCTAGAATCTGATTGGTTGCTATTGCCAATATCTCCACTTTTCTGAAATGACTATGCCTGCCATGGATGGTGGCTACTGGCCCATGTCGCCCTCCAGTGTAGATCCTAAAAGCAAATATAAGACTCATTTTTTTTTTTATTTCTTTTCTGTTCCATTGTGTTTATTATTATTAAGGCTGAGTTGATCTTTATATCACACCGGGAACAGCTGGCTAAAACATCATTTGTAGGTAAGTTTAGCACAAATGTCCTAAATATAATTATTATGTCATGCACTTTGAATACCATGCGGAAGACTGGTGTGTGCTTCACTATCAGGAATCATGGGATTGATTGTCAGCCACAATGACTTTATTTTAGGTGACTGACCCAGTGCATCTTGACCCAGCCAAATACCGCAGAATTATAGAGACTTTAAATCTTCTTATTTAGCTGACAAAGAGTCACGTCCACAGAGCTACAGAAAACATTTAGCTTGCATTGTGCTATATTTTGTTGTTGTTGTTCGTAATGAATAGACAGCTTTGAAAATGTCTCCTGTTCCGCCGGGCGAGAGCACATTCGTGTCATGTCGACCTGACTGAATATTTAGCAGCTCTTTCTGTACAACAAGCAGCATTACGTGATTGCAGGCACAGCACCTAACAACAATCACAGCAGACATCTATAATCGGCACTCGCTAGAGATATGAGTAACACTGATTGATGAAGGGAAGAAAGTGCTGTATTGTGTAGCATTCTAACGTCTAGCATTCTAGCATCCAACATCCGTGGGTCATGCTGCCAGCAGGAGACATAGGGCTCCTTCATACACCCATGGTTAATTGCCTTTTACTAAAGCCTCAAAGGTGCATTCAAAATAGGATGAATTGTTTCATATTACTTAACCGGTAGCAGTCTCCGGTCCGATGGCCCGCTATGCGAAATAGAGACAGACGAAAGTTACTTTTCGGCTGTCTCTATTTCGAATAGGGGGCCATTTTATTTTATAAATGGGTGAGTGTGCCAATCGGCTGCCAACTCTTGCAAATGAATATCAGGAGATTGTGATAGCACTATGAAGACACTGCATCAAAGGGGTGTGTTCCATGCTCTCAAAGGGGTGTGTCCTATGGATTGCTCCATCCATGGGTGTGTCTATAGCTGCCAGGAAAACTATTTCTCAATAAAAATGGCAGCATCTGTATTTATTGATTGCTAAACTGTCAGTGAACAAATACTTTCAGTATTTATTGTGTTCTCTGCTTCTGACTAACAAGAGACCGAAGTGTATGTTTTATTTCTGTCTCCATTATTGAAGTCAATATATTTGATTATAACTTGGTCTCCAAGAAAATGTCTGCCTCCATAGGCCTCAATGCACAATTTCTAAAATCTGTCATAAAGCATTGATATCTTGAGCTGAATCAGTATCTGGGAAATTGTCAAAAACTATAGGGAATCAGGGAGATCATTTAGGGATATTCAGGGAGAGTTGCCAGCTATGGACTGGATCCAGACTAACGAACGTTTCCCTACTTACGCACCGCAAAAGCCGTAAGTGGGGTGTTTTTAGGAAGGGTGCATATGCCCCTCAGATGTTACGTGCATTTTACGCGCACCAATAGTACTTAGTTCTGTATGAGAGGAATTACAAGGAAAGGGTGGGCGGGAGAAAGCGTTTAAATTGTACAGTAGGGGAGGGATTATGTATTTAGACGTTCACAAAAATAATAGGAGTTTTAAGTGATGTCATGTTTACAGTTGATTTATTTATATTATTACTGGTTAGAAAATCAATAGTCACAAGGAAATATCACACGTTGGCAACTGATGCCTGCGAAATAACTAGGTAAAATGCGACATGCAGGCTCTTGTTACAATTTGTCACTATGACCCCCTTATAATCCTTGGAGATTAGATATAGCTCTTCCAGTTCCGTGTAGATGTAGTCTCTGTATTTCTATGCTCCCCATGTTTCTTTATTTATTCCCATGCTCTTGTCCACACTATGACACCGTATAATGTGGGCAGGTTTGTTTACTTTTGACGCATTACACTCCCATTGGCCACGGAGGGGGAGTGTTCTGGGCACGCTCCATTCATTGGTCTAGCGGTCCTTTAAATATACTTACCCGACGATCAGCTGGTTGATGCCTTGAGAAAGCTCCTTCTCGAGCGAAATGCGCGTCGGCGTTGTCTCGAGGGAATAGCTAGCTGGCGGTGTATAACTTATTATTCTCCTATTAAAGACCCTCATTAATATCTTATACCACCCTGCCGTTTTTGACAGGCAGTAGGTGGATTTGAAACTGTAGCAATATCTATTATTTAAAATCTTTCAATTTTACGTGGCTACTCCATGTGATCTTTTGTGCATTAGAGTCTATTCTGTCCACATGGACTAATATTAATCATTATTATCCATTTAATTTTCAGCTACCAACTTTGTAGCATATATTTATGACATTGACCTAGGACTCTTTATGCATGCTATTAGCCACCAGTTAAGAACAGCTTGATATTGAATTTTCTATGCTAACATTTTAATCATATTTACTATTAGGGTCCTTTTGAGATCACCACTATATTGAGAATCTGCCTCTACCTTATACATTCCCTCTTTTTGTTTTTTAATCACATATATTTGTCTTGTCTATCACCATAAACAAATGTTACCTAATTATTTCGCAGGCATCAGTTGCCAACGTGTGATATTTCCTTGTGACTATTGATTTTCTAACCAGTAATAATATAAATAAATCAACGGTAAACTCCAGATATTTTCTTTCTTTTAATTTAAACAATGAAATAGTGCATTTTAATCATTATTGTTACCGGTTGTTCCTAAGGGACGTGTGTGCCCCTTAAGGATAGTCCCCCTTCTTTTCTCTGTTTTCTCTTCATGCCAAATATTGGGGGCAGGTAGCACCAGGGGATGTAAGTAATAGGTAATATGCCCCTCAGATGTTACGTGCATTTTACGCGCACCAATAGTACTTAGTTCTGTATGAGAGGAATTACAAGGAAAGGGTGGGCGGGAGAAAGCGTTTAAATTGTACAGTAGGGGAGGGATTATGTATTTAGGCGTTCACAAAAATAATAGGAGTTTTAAGTGATATCAGCACTAAGGTCTGGATTCACAGTTACGCTGTTTTTATCTTGCGTACGTTGTTTTAAGAATTGAGCTACTCTGCATGTGTAGCAGCTTATTTATGCTATCTGTGTACCATTTCTGTACGTAGATTGCGTAAGCGCAGTCTTTAGAGTGCACTAGCCTCCTACGTGCTAAACTCGTGCGAATAAATGGGGGGGTGTCACATGATTTCAGCCCGTGCATAGGAAAACAGTAATGGCACAATTATAAACACTATGGAGCATATTCACAGATCCAAGTACGCAATTATACGCACACACGTAGCAAGGCCACACCCATGACACTCCCCTCTCACGGCCGTGCAGTCATACACTTACGCCACCATAGAGCACCACTAACTATGTACGTGTGTAGATATGTGCGTATATGTAACCACGCCCTCAAAGACTCATTTAATTGCCTGCCCCACCCTCTTTCATGTAACGTTTCAGGTACATATTTCAACCCCGCCTCTCCCTGCGTATGTCCTCAATTGTGATTCACATGTCCGTGCCTAAAGCACTTACTTGCGTATATTCAACGTAACTTACGTAAATACAGTTACTACGCATGCGCAGTTCATCCGAACCTAACGCACGCAACTCCACCTGAAAACGGATCTGTGAATACGTCTCTATTTCACTAGTTACTAGTTTATGTTACTAGTAATATTTTTGGTCTAGTGACAAATTTAAAATAATGACATGAACTTAAATATTCCTCACAGAGCTATAGTCATTAGGAAAGTCTATGAGCGCATTTCCACATGTAATAATAATAAATAGAACATTCTGAAAGACAATAATCACAGTGTGACACACTAGACATAACAGATATTACTGCTCTTCTCCCCAGCAGATAGACAGAAGTAAAACAAAACTGAGTGTCCCTCTGAACAAGTACAGAACATTCTGTGATACCAGGAGACTTCAGCTGTGGTGCTGGAAGTCAGAGAGAATAATCTCCTGCTCTGTAGCTCATTCTCTTACTACAATATAAGACTGAATACATAGCAATGCACTGCTACAATAATGCATCCCTAATACCATTCAAGGCGTTACATTGTGTAATAATTTAGATGGGACATAGCATAGTAGAATGTTCTGTGTGAGTGGTGTGACCTGAATGTTAGACTGGAAGATGCAGGATTTAAGAGCAGTGGAGTAGGACTGGTGGTCAAGGAGGTAGCTCTCCCCCTTAGTATATTTAGGGTTGCCGAACCCAGAGGGAAGCCATAGATTTCTGCCAGCGGTGGGGCTTAATGTTGTGATTTGTGCAAATTGTGTCATTATGCCCCACCCCCTTTCAATCACTCCTGTGATCTCTAGCATTCCGGGGGATGGGTGTGGCTTGATGACATCACCAAGCCCCACCCATCCCTAGTAACACTAGGGATTACAATAATTATTGCTCGCTGGTGGAGCTTGCGGCAGCTTTGCTCGCTTTCCTGGGATACCGGGAGAACTCAAATTTCGGGAGTCTCCTGGATATTCCGGGAGAGTCAGCAGCCCTGAGTATATTAGAGGAGAACCAGAAAGGAATATCTGAGGGCAGTGTTATGACATGATCATATAACATTCTGCATTTCATATGGTCTAATCACAGGAACTAGCGACAGGGGACCTCATCCAAACCTCTGTATGTGTCCCGTACGCACAAAGACTCGTCTCACCTGTCACTCCCCTCTCTCATGCGAACCTCGCAGCACTTATTAAACCTTACAATTTTTTAAGAGTTTCTATTTATTGTTATAATTGTTATTTAGTTTTTTAAAGGTGTTTTTTATTCTATTGGGTATAAAAATAAGGCTCATGTTAAAATGTATCATTACATATAACGCAAAAGTAGTTAATTTAAATATAAACATACAAAATAACATCAGCTACTTTGAAACTATTAGTAATCATCTATTTATGATTGTTTTGAACAGTTTTGATATATCACCATTCTATTACATGGAGCTTTTCAATGTTTAGGCATAGGCTTACTAAAGCACAGCCAATCGGTGTCCACTCTCTCCGACACTCCCCCTGTGCGGGCGTATTTCCCATTGCTTACGCCAGCTGAAGGCTACCCTAACTTCAGCCGGCGTAAGCAATGTGTAATACGCTCGCAGACGAGCGTATTACCGCTAAGCCCTCCCTCCCTCTAATCCCTCCCCCTGCCCACCTTCACTAACCTTAACGTAGGGACGCTAGGCGGATGCACGATCGTTAATCGGGCGTTGCCGTAGCTACGCCAGGCAACGTCTGCCCGGCGCATGCGCAGATCGGCTTTTCAGCCGATCTTACGACCGCAGAGTTCTCTAATACACACACAGGCACAGAGTTCCCTAATACACACACAGGCACAGAGTTCCCCAATACACACACAGGCACAGAGTTCTCTAATACACACACAGGCACAGAGTTCCCTAATAGACACAGGCACAGAGTTCCCTAATACACACACAGGCACAGAGTTCCCTAATACACACACAGGCACAGAGTTCCCTAATACACACACAGGCACAGAGTTCCCTAATACACACACAGGCACAGAGTTCCCTAATACACACACAGGCACAGAGTTCCCTAATACACACACAGGCACAGAGTTCCCTAATACACACACAGGCACAGAGTTCCCTAATACACACACAGGCACAGAGTTCCCTAATACACACACAGGCACAGAGTTCCCTAATACACACACAGGCACAGAGTTCCCTAATACACACACAGGCACAGAGTTCCCTAATACACACACAGGCACAGAGTTCCCTAATACACACACAGGCACAGAGTTCCCTAATACACACACAGGCACAGAGTTCCCTAATACACACACAGGCACAGAGTTCCCTAATACACACACAGGCACAGAGTTCCCTAATACACACACAGGCACAGAGTTCCCTAATACACACACAGGCACAGAGTTCCCTAATACACACACAGGCACAGAGTTCCCTAATACACACACAGGCACAGAGTTCCCTAATACACACACAGGCACAGAGTTCCCTAATACACACACAGGCACAGAGTTCCCTAATACACACACAGGCACAGAGTTCCCTAATACACACACAGGCACAGAGTTCCCTAATACACACACAGGCACAGAGTTCCCTAATACACACACAGGCACAGAGTTCCCTAATACACACACAGGCACAGAGTTCCCTAATACACACACAGGCACAGAGTTCCCTAATACACACACAGGCACAGAGTTCCCTAATACACACACAGGCACAGAGTTCCCTAATACACACACAGGCACAGAGTTCCCTAATACACACACAGGCACAGAGTTCCCTAATACACACACAGGCACAGAGTTCCCTAATACACACACAGGCACAGAGTTCCCTAATACACACACAGGCACAGAGTTCCCTAATACACACACAGGCACAGAGTTCCCTAATACACACACAGGCACAGAGTTCCCTAATACACACACAGGCACAGAGTTCCCTAATACACACACAGGCACAGAGTTCCCTAATACACACACAGGCACAGAGTTCCCTAATACACACACAGGCACAGAGTTCCCTAATACACACACAGGCACAGAGTTCCCTAATACACACACAGGCACAGAGTTCCCTAATACACACACAGGCACAGAGTTCCCTAATACACACACAGGCACAGAGTTCCCTAATACACACACAGGCACAGAGTTCCCTAATACACACACAGGCACAGAGTTCCCTAATACACACACAGGCACAGAGTTCCCTAATACACACACAGGCACAGAGTTCCCTAATACACACACAGGCACAAAGTTCCCTAATAGACACAGACACAGAGTTCCCTAATAGACGCAGGCACAGAGTTCCCTAATAGACGCAGGCACAGAGTTCCCTAATAGACGCAGGCACAGAGTTCCCTAATAGACGCAGGCACAGAGTGGGGTTAATATTATTCAGTGTCTAGCATGTTTTTGGACATTGTGAGCCTTATCCAGATTAAGAGAGATTTCCACACACGGGGTTTGCTAAAGTGCACATCCAAGAGGCTGTTGCACTACCATGACGCTCCCCTCTCACAGACCCTACCATAACGTTTCCGCACCGAGCGCTGTGATGTGCGGGAGTGCTTTACTTTGCCCATACAGTACAATTTAAATGCCCCCCCCTCACAATGCGTATTATTAAACGTATGAAGGTCTGTCACACCCTGACATAAGAATCACTCAACGTATGGACTTGCGTTCCGTACATTCAGAGTTCTGACTCACGCGCATGGCGTGCATAAGTCGGCCTTTACAAGCACAGTGCGAATGCGTGCGTCAGGTGTTACACATCAGAGCTCTGCGTGTACAGAGCACAATGACGTTATTAGACACGGGGAGAACATGCAAACATCACACATATAAGACCTTGTCCGGGAATCAAATGACCTCAGTGCTGTGCAGCAGGAGAGTTACAGCGCAGTGTATAACACCTCTCAGTCCGCCTGCCCAAGCATTACCGCACATATATTACTAACGTGCACTCAATCACTGTGTGACCCAGCGATCACATACACAGACCCAGAATCAGTACAAATTCACATTCTGTGCGCAAAATGTCTGGATCCAGGGCCGTATTCAGAGATCCGTCCGTTCCTTATGGACTTCCGTGCGTAAAATCAACGTAGATAGCATAAATTAAGGTACTACGCATGCGCAGTTCATCCAATCCTAAAGATACGCACGGAACGTCCTGCAATAACTGTTCTCTCCGTCGCGTAATGGATTCATTTTCAGAAGAACAAAAGCCAAACCTCATTGTATGGGAATCTTGCACTTATTTCTGTTCTCTGTATAATAAAAAAAAGGTTCCATTGTTGAGATACAGACATTTAGTATGAAGCAAGTACATTCATTTACCAAAAAGAGAGAACAGTCTTTTCCCTTCCTGTGTTTTATAGCAGCAAGTCGTTTACTGGATGACACCCTGGGATTGTACTGGATCATCTCTGTTCTGTGGTGTGAGCGGAGTTTAGCCAGTACATTGAACCACTGTCTCAGTAGGAAGTAGGGACAGTATTGTCTGACTTAAAGTACTTACTGTGATGTTCTTGTACAGCTTGTAAACCACAGGGAGTCTCCAGGATCACAGAGCTGGTCATATCTTTTATAAGGTGGTAGCCTGTGGTCACTGGTGACTTGGGAATAGCGGCTGGCAGGTTGTTTCCTGTAATATATCAGCCACAGGGTCAGCTCACACAGTGAAAGAGGAGGAATCTTCTGCCTCATTGCAGCCTCTCAGTGCTCTGTCTCAGTGAACACTACAACACTGCCTTTCTGACTCACCAGCATGACAATTGTTAATCAGCTCACACACCAGAGGGATATGTCCTTTAGAAGACTTTAGGATCATTTGCTCAGTTTGGAAATCTAACGTGTTTTCTATTTTTACTCCTATGGAAGATGGGGAATTCGTATGCTGGACAACTCAAGACAACACGCTTTGAGGAAGTTTTGCACAATTCTATTGAGGCATCTCTCAGGTCAAACAGCTTAGTCCCCCGACCTGTCTTTTCCCAGCTGTATTTAGAAGCCGAGCAGCAGCTCTCATCTCTTGAAGGTAAGACTGTGCTTATCATTCACTTTCCTCTGATGTTCCTGAATGATAGTCCATATGACTGAATATAGTATAAAATGCATGCTGAGTATTCTAGAACACATATAGATTACATGCCAAGGATTATGGAACACAGTCGTTAGGTCATAGAACACATGCCCAGAATTCTAGATCACATATAATAGAATACTGCTCTAGTCTAGGATTATGGAATACAGTGCTAAGCTTATAGAATACATGCTCAGGATTCTAGAACATATGTATTAAATGGATTATCAAATACAGGCAAAAGATTGTAGATTGCATACCCATAATTCTGGAACACATTATAAAATACTATTCTGGGTCGGAATTACTTAATGCAGTCCTAAGATTACAGATTCATGCTCAGGATTCTAGAACATATAATAAATACCCAAGATTATTGACTACAGTTTTAAGATTGTAGAATGCAGAATTCCAGAACATGTATAATATATTAAACAGGACAGGATTTTTGGATACAGTCCTAAGATTATAAAATGCATGCTCAGGTTTCTAGAACATTTATTATAGAATAAATGTAAAATATTATTGTGTTCAGTTTTTATATTCTA
>WWET01001733.1:322806-333322 GCA_011038615.1 Limnodynastes dumerilii | reverse complement strand
AGGGAAAGTACGCACAGACTTTCACAACCACTCCCTGCCTGCCTAATCTAAATGATCCCCCCCACCCACCTTACCTATATTCTACGGATACTGCACAGGCACGTCTCTCCTTACTTAAAAAACTATGTGCGTCCTTTAAAGAATCTACATGCCTATATGCTACATATATTGCGTAGTCAACATGATCACGCATGTGCAGTAGCTAAATTCTTAAAAATACACACCGAAGAAGCCGCAGCCTCTTAAGTGTGAATCAGGGCCCCTATGAGTAAGCTCTACCTGTACCTATTGCTCGGACTGATATCAATATTTAAATTTGGGCAATAATACATTTCATTGTGTCCTTTTTCCATGGACAGTACTTCCTCTCTCATGAAAATCCTTGTTTTTCTATTTTTCGGTCTGCTTTAGATTTGAAAGGAAGCTTCAAGCTCTTTTTTTTATACCATTTTGACATAGTCTGGTAGTATTGATAGCTTAGTTTATAGCTATCTACAATGTATAAGCTGCATTCTTTTTTCTTTATTCTTATGAATATATATTGTACATTTAAAATCAATTAAATCATACAAAGGAACCTAAATTACTATTGCTTGATCAAATGTGCTGTAAATTAACAATGCACAGTTGGTTGAAATGTGCAATCCCCCCATTTTCTGACAATTCTGAGTTTTATGATGTTAACAAACACCATGCAGCACAATTAACTATGCTTTTCAATTATCCCTTTTTCAGTGTTTTGGTCATTAGCATGGATAATAAGGGATATGCTATACTCATAAAATGTGTCTACAGTGACTCTGTTGAAAACTGATGGAGTGATAACGTACCTCATTTTTCTGCGCTTCATTTTCCAGGGCAACAGAACATACACAGCAAATTATTTTCTTGAGCTTCCCCAGATAAAATGTAAATAAACAGATTTATTTATATACAGATTTTCAAGATCACGGCAGGTAATTTATTTGAATTCCATCAATAATTTTTTTGAAATATGTTTGGAAAAAAAAAAATGGGAATTGGAATCCAAGGTTCTATGATAGTGATATGATTATATTTTAACATAAGTTTAATCCAGGAGAATTTTTTATTTGCCAGTACTAAAAAAAAATGTTGTACTGTGTGATTAATCCTTAAAATGTAATCTTGTAAAACGTGATGCAGATTATAATGAAAAAATGATGCACTATGCATTTAAAAACGGAAGAAATGTCATGTATTAAGTCATATGGAAGAGCTCAAGAGGCATTCAGTTTATGTTTTCTATATAGCTAGTGTGCTCATAAAAATAAAGCAAACATGTAATATGTGCCTTGGTTAAGTTTAAAAATGCCATCATCATTAAGTTCTGCTTTTCTGCACCAGTTTCTGTTTAACACAGTATAATTTGGAATTCCCCCAACCACCATACCACTCATATTGGCATATACAGATGTACACGGCAGAATCACACAAATCTAAGTGCTGTGGTATACATTCATTCAATGTATGTAATCAATTATAACAAAAATAGCATCTATTACTATGTTAAAGGTACTGTATCTCTAGTAATGTCCAATAAATGACCTTCATGGATTTATGGATTTCTGAGAAAAATGAATTTCTCACAAATGAAATATCCTGTCCATAGATTTGTGCTCTGAACACTCACATGAGAGCCATGGCCATATATGTCCAATAGAGTAGCACTACAATTTCAATCCAGATAAATGCTAAAGTGTCCAGCTCAAAAATACATACATTTCCCATATGAAACGGCACTTCCCTCTATATAAACCTAATTAAGGTACACACAATCTATATATACAAAGTTCGGCCAGAGATTGTCCCAGCGCCCTTCTTATTACAAAGTACATGAAGATGTCCCAGTCCCGAAAAACCTTCTTGTATTTCCAGAGCAGTCTTTACTTTTCAACAACTTCTGTTCCACCTTTTAATCGTCCAAAAAATACTTCTCATCACTTCAACTAATTGTCCTTATTCTTTCTTTTTTCTTTTTCTTTAAAATCCTTGGCACCAGGGTAGAGCATGTAAGAAAGAAAGACGACCTTGTGTGACGCTATAATATTCAGGTAAGTATTATAGTGTCAAAAACCTACTTACACTATTAATCTCTAGCAGGCATGTATCTACCCCTTAGCCAGGATGGCACCCGCCATTTTCGGTAAGAAAACTTAGGGAGGGGGGTGCTGGATCATGGAGGCATATGACTGACTCCAGACCAGCACTGCCTGCACTAGGAGGACACTGTGCTGTGTCCTCAGAGAATGTGGCTAAGAACTGAAGTCCTGCAGTGGCTGAGACTTCCTGGAAATGAAGTCCAGTCCCGGACACCGCGGCACTAGAATTCTAAGCTGCAGTCTCGGAGGACACAGCACAGGGTAAGGTAAGAAAACCTAGGGAGGAAGTGGGGGGGGAATGTATGAAAAACAGTGTCCCGAATAGTGACTATTCTATTCTATTATTTACAAACAGTGAAAACATGTAAACCTAATTCTCAAATCCTAAAACACCTGGATCCTAGTGCCCCTCTTGTTCGTACCAAAACACCTTAAAAAAGAGTCAGGAAGACTTGAAACGTGTTGGTGGATAAAAGTGGGAGCATCCTCTTTTCGTGAAGCGACCATAAACCTTTTCTTTTCAACTATCTGGTTCTATAGTTGTAGGCCCTTTAAACTTTCTACCGGTATGTTAGGTGTATTAACATCTCTGAAGACAGGGTACTTAGAGCTGCTTTGAGTTACAGGGACTTCCCCCTTTTTGGGGAGAAGATTTCAGGAAAGGAGATACAACAGGACATTTTTAGAAGATATTTTATTGATGTAATCAATGTTTATCAATTTTATTCTGAAAAATATTTATTATGGCTGAGAAATAAAGAATTCATTAAATACAAGTAAGGAAACAAGGATTCGTTGGAGTGATTATTCACTAGGAAGCTTGTAGAGAATAGTATAAAGATACCATTTGTAACAATATTTACAAGAGGATAAGACGGTAAGTGGAATACATTATTATATATCTTGGGAAAAAGGTATCACACATTCATGTGGCATGAGGAAGCTGTGTACCACTAGGAACCCGGAGAGGCTGTAAAAGAAACTTTGTTTAATTCTACTGTATAAAGAAAACAACGTTGCTGGAAACCTGAAGAAGGGAGGAGGGTTATCTATATGTGCTTGATATAAGAACAGAAAGTGTGAGTAGGTTTTTGATACCACAATACTTACCCGATTATCAAAGGGCTGCAAAATCTGGATGGAAGTTTGAGGAATTGGTTATATACTGATGGTACAAGAGATTAATAGTGTAAGTAGGTTTTTGACACTATAATACTTACCTTTCTTACATGTTCTACCCTGGTCCTGAGGAGCTTTGCTAAAGAAAAAGGAAAGAATAAGGACAATAAGTTTGAAATGATGAGAAGTATTCTTCAGAACGACTAAAAGGTGGAACAGAAGTGGTTGAAAATTAGACTGCTCTGGTAATACAAGAAGGTTGACTGGGACATCTTAATATACTTTGTAATAAGAAGGGTGCTGGGACAATCTCTGGCCGAACTTTGTATATATGTATTTATATAGTACTGGAGACCCCCTTCCCCCAGGAGTCTCACAGGCTGTAAACCATTCCTTGGACATATTTTAAGTGAAGCACACCAGCTAATCATGTGTATTGCAATACTTTTCTTGGTAATATACTACCATCATGTTACAGAGCTGCACATATACCAAGTTCATATGAGAAATGTCATTTGGTGCTTATGTTATACAAAAAAAGGTTATAATACTTTTAAGTATAAAAATTCTGGACCAGATTCAGAGATCTGTTTTCATATGTAATTGCGTGCATATTTTTAGGATCGGAACAACGGCGCATGCGTAGTAACTTTTCCCACGCAAGTTACGTAGTATTTACGCACGGAAGTCCATTAGGCACAGACGTGTGAATCGCACTTGGGGACATACGTGCGGAGGGATGTGGTTTAAATCCGTACGGTCAAAGTTACATGAAAGTGGGTGGGGGAAGGCATTTAAATGACCATTTGCGTACTTTAAACAAACGGATCTGTGATCCTTTGTATCCAATAGCAGATTCGTGTTAGAAAATTAAGTTAGGCTTCTGGACACTTAAGTAAGTGTCCAGAACTCCACATAAGAGAGGGAAGTGACAGGGGCATGCACTCCCCTCCTCCATGTGGACTTCCAGATCTGGATCATGTCCAATAGGAGTAATACGCAAAAGGACAATCTGTATTGACAATCTACCAATCATTGACTAGAATCACTATTATAAGTTTGAGCTTTGAGCGGCCTGTATTTTGAAAATAGAATTTTCGTTGCAGAGAATGCATACCCTATCAATGCCCACACTGGAAACTAGTGTCTAATCAGAAGGATCCAAACTTAAGTAAGTGCTTGAAATGAGTTACTCCTGGGCTAAACCATGTTGATTGCAGGGGGAGTCAAGTTAATTGTATTCTTTGCATGCAGGGATATATCTTTGAATTGCTTATTGCACACAGATACTGACCAGCTTTACTATCACACTGTTATTTAGACATGGGATAGGAAACATCATCTCTCAACTGTAAAGAAGAATAAATACATGAATACAAAATGAAAGCAATTTTATGGCAATGCCAAGAAATTTGATCAGCAACAGAATATTAGATATATTTGCTATTAAATGGATCCATTTTGTGGCTTTACAATTTTCATGGAGAATGGAGCAAACCTTTCCTTTGACCAGGACAATAAAAGACATAACAGAGAGGTTTAGTGTTATGCCAAAATATACTTATACCAGATATGTTCTTGGATAGCAAAGTGAAAGCTGTTTATTTTTAAGAATGAGTACTGGTCATTACAAAGAGGTTTATCAACCTGTTCTACATGAACAATGTGAAGGACATCTTCAGCATAACTTTTGCACCTGCAGGCAACAGGGCCATCAAGTCAAGCTATTACAAGCTACTATTACAGGCTACTGGAGCAGCTAATAAAGTTTAATGGGAACATTTTCAAATTTCATTTGTGGAACTTGTAGTACCAAGGATCTATATGAAAGGTTTTGTATCGCTCTGTTGAAAGGCGAATCAGAAGGAGTACTCCAAAATCTTTTTGTGTGTTGATGTTACATACAATCTCCTGGGGAAAAAATTACATTCAAGAGATGGGCATAAAAGGATGACAATGAGTGTACCAAATGCACAGACTAAATTTCCAGCAAGCACAGATCAAGGAATTTATGGACAGATACAATTCTTTTATGTTGAATACAGAATTGTGTATGCGGAAGGTAAGATCAGATACAGTTACCTAGTAGCTCTAACATAACACTGCCTAGCACAAGTTCTGTTAGGTGCTTTATGATACTGTAGTTAGTCACTCACTTCAGTCCTAACAGAGGCCACGATCTCTAACTGTTACTAAATAGACAGGAGGCAAAATCAATTTGTTTTTCAACAGTAAATAAACTAAGAAGTTTTTTGAGTGACTACTCAAATTAGGTCTAGTCAGGCAACAAAGCAAGATCTGATTAATATAACATACATGCCTCACAATCGTCCCCATTTACAGCACTATTCCAGCATACATCTCTCCAGAGCTCATTATGGGGTCAGCAGGGCCAAAGCTTGTCACCATACACAACGATGATCAGTGATGTAATCTGACTGCAAATAACAGTACATGGAATTTCTCTGTAGAGTTGTAAGACTAGCACATAGTCCAAAGAATTCTCTATTTATTTAGTGGTCATGCTTATTAACACTGAGGTTAAATAAAAAGTACAAAATAACCCATTATAGGGCATATTTTAATTTGGTTACAGACACAAGGGCAATCTTGTATAAAATAGTTGAATAAAACAGTTTCAGAATAACTACTTTCTACCTTGTTGTTTTACTTAATACACTACAGAGCTTACCGTATTTCCCCATGTATAAGACACACCTTTTTTAGAAAAAAAACGGGTTTAAAAACTGGGTGCGTCATATACAGGGGATGTCCACAGCACACTTACCTTTGCTCTCCCTCCGGCTCCCTCCAGCTCTTTAACCCCCTCGTCGCGCTCTTACCTAACGTGACCTAAGGTCACATCAGCGTCATTCTGCAAAGCGCGCCGCGGGGGAGAGAGCCGGAGGGAGATCAAAGGTAAGTGTGCTGCAAAGTGATTGGAAATTGGAATGAATGAATGGATGAATGTAAAGGCTGGACATGGAGGGGGAACAAAGGCAGGATGGGCACACACAAAAAAGGAGGCAATAACACTGGCTGGACACAAATAGAAGAGGTAATAACACTGGCTGGACACAAATAGAGGGGGCAATAACACTGGCTGGACACAAATAGAGAGGGCAATAAGACTGGCTGGACACAAATAGAGGGGACAATAAGACTGGCAGGACACAAATAGAGGGGGCAATAAGATTGGTTGGACACAAAGAGGGGGCAATATGGCTAAAGGATGAGTTTAATAACTTTATGTGTGTCTTATAGATGGGAGCATCTTATACATGGGGAAATACAGTAATTTTCTATTACATTTACACAAGCTATGTAGAGTGTATTACACACATGGGGCCGGATCCAGACCTACGCCTGTTGTAAAAATGCTGTTTTCCATGTTCTGCGCATGCACATGGCAGATGTTATGACCAGATCATACTTACGAGCCATGGCTCATCAGTGTAACTACAGACAAAGGGGTGTGCCAGCCATATGACACCCGGGGTGAGGCATGTAAATCTTACAGTATAGGCGTGCTAAGCATTGTAACTACACATGGAGTCTAGAGACGCCCGCGGTTACGCTCAGAAAAGTTAGGGTAGGGTTTGGTCGGCGTAAGATGGCATGAATACGGACGACCAAGGGGAGTGCTTCGTACGTACACTGGCATAAATATGCTACGCACAAGGGCATATTACTTGCATAGGTCTGCATCAGGCCCATGGTGTTCAAATATAATAATGGTGGAGTGTGTTCCAACGTTGGGTGTTACCGTCTGCCATGCGTATTTCTAGTATGAGGTGCAGTCTCCGCCTCGAAAATGCTGTTTCCGGGACCGGTGAAAGCTAATATTGAAAAAAGCACTAATTAGAAGCTAAACAGGTGAGTATTACAGGGGAGTCTATGGGGAGTTTTAGGGTTAAGCGTCTATGGAGAGTTTTAGGGTTAGTCTGCAGGGAGGGGAGAATTTGGGTCAGGTTGCGGGGAAGGGAATCTTAGAGTTAGGCAACAGGGAGGGGAGTCTTAGGGTCTTAAAGTCAGGCTGTGGGTAGTGAAGTCTTAGGATCAGGCTGTAGGGAATGGAGAGTTAAGGTTAGGGTAATGGAAGGGGAGGACTAGGTTAAGGATTAGGGTAAGGGTTAGGGTTACATTAATAATCACCATTCACCACTGCAACTTCTTTCTACGTTGAATCGATTGCTTCTTCTTGGCAATGTGGAAGCAATCAATTTCCCTTTTTTAAAAAGGGCCATTCTCAGCAGTGACCCACACCCTTATTGTATGGACAGTAGGGGCTTGAGTAAGACTTTACATACAATGTACTATTTCGCAACCATCCCATTTTTCCTGGGACGGGTGTGTAAGACTTAAGGTAGGGTCCAGGGTTCAAAAAGTCCTTGTTACTATAGGATTGCACACATGGATGTCCATTCCATATAAATGAACAAATGTGATTTTACTTTATTCTAGATCCTTAGTTTAGAAACTTAACTTGTGTCTGTTTCATTGCTAGACAACATATAGGGCCTAATCCAGAGCTACGATGGTATACTGAGCGTGCTAACGCTCAGCATATCATCGCTTCACTCCCCCGATACCCCCCCTTGCCCCAGCATATTAACACTCACGCCGGCTGAAGGCTACCCGAACGCCCCCTCCAGCATTACTATGCTGCTGCTACGGACGCCCGTTCCACGAGTTGGCATTTCCGTAGCTACGCCAGGCAACATCTGCCCGGCGCATGCGCAGATCATCTTAATGGCAGCCAGTGTAGGTCTGGATACGGCCCATAGTGTATAAAATCAAAGTGGATAGGTTTAAATGGAAAAATTTATTTGGAGGAAGACTCCTGCAAGACTGGCATTGTAATGTTTATAAGATACTCACTGCTCCAGGTTTGAAATGTCTCCATTTATGAAGTTTATGAAATTGAATTTTAGCAATTTCTCCCTGAACTAACACATAGAAACAATGAGAAAGGTCCCAGCACTCAGGTCACTTCCTTTGTGAGTTTGTAGATCCCCGTGCCTTGTATCAGTTGTCACTCAAACCTCTAAGAAACTAGTAAGAAGAAATGTCTCGCACAATACACACTTCACTTATATCATATTCAATAAGATCCCACCTGGAATAGTCCAGGAGAATAGGACTGCCAGGTAACTAAGGTCTGGATTACAATGATGCAATGAATTAGGATTCCTGAGCAATCAGCATTATTAATAAGTCTCATATTTCTCTCCATCCAAATGTAACATTGTAACCTATATGTGCACTACAACAGTTACCTTACACATTAAGGACCGGATCCTCATCTAACAGCAGATTCTGATTGTATGGATGGGTTCAGTACATTAACCCACTCCTAACTTTCATAATGAGTGGATAAGCCACTCGCTCACTCTTGTATAGAACTAAAGACACTTACATATCCATAACACCAACTTATTTTATCTGCATGTAAGTGTAAACATGCAGACATGACAAGATTGTACATAAGGGCTAAACCATGCGTATCAATTACGCACAAGGTCTGTCATGCCCCACTTATGGAACTACTGGATGTATGAAAACAATATACGCACAGCCAGTGTTCCAATGTGTATTCCAGTGATCTAGGCATGCACAGTATTAAACCAAATCCAATATCTTCACGCTGCATGAGGAAATCATCTGTTGTTCTTAGATGAGCATCAGGTCCTAAGTCTATCCCAGTTACTGCAGAACAGTATTATTCAAAGTTTATAAAAATGCACTTCGATATTGATACCAATTTATAAAATGCCACACATAGGTGCCTATAATTCATTGTGTGTCCCCATTAGTTATGCTTAGCTCCATGGTCAAGTGTTGACCATACAATTTGCATGGGGACCCCTAGAGTGCTTTTCCAGATTATGTAAGTTGAGTATATGAACCTAGAAAAGGAAAGAATGATTTCTGAAATCAGGCTCAGCAACAGAGGTACAGATGTGACGGGCCCCAAGGTTTAGAAGGAGCTCTACAATCTAATGCTGCAGTCACTATTGAGGCAGGATGAAAACATGATTGTGCTGGGTCTGAAGATTTCTGTTGCCAGTCTGAAACAGTTGTGCCTCATAGAGCCCAATACAATAGCTTTTCCCATGAATATACATTGTGGATTTTTAGATGCACCCCCATAAAGGTGCTTATCAAAATCTGATCATTTTTCTTACTGTAATAGATGGGAATAGGCACCTTCCCCTTTCAACTGACCGTCTTCGCAGCCAATTGAATGGGGCACATAGAATGTAATGCATCTAGTCTGCCCTTTCCAACCACCCTTCCTCTAAAACAACCCTTCCTCAAAACCAACACCTTCCTGTTATTATATAGAGAACAATTATCACTCACTCATCCCCCTGGAGCCACACTCCCTACCACACACATACACTAGGGTTAACCTACATGTTTTCTGGCATGTGGGAGGATGCACCTGGAGGAAACCAACGCTGTTTTGATTTGTGCTCTACACTGGAATTGTCTTTTTTGCTGTATTTTCATTTTCATATAAGGGTAGTTGCACAAGTCCTCCGGGCTGTAATCTATCTACCTTACAGCTACAAAACTGAGAAGTGGTTTGTTTATTTGATATTAGTGTGGCTTGAACTTTGTTTCAAAGCGCCTGCTTTAAATTTTCGTTGTTTTGAGTTTCCATACAGATAAGGCCTTGTCCAGGAGTCGTACTTATGACCTCAGCGGTATGAGGCACAAGTGCTACTCACTGAGCCACCATGCTGCCTGTGATAAAAAAACTACTCTTAGGGCCTCATTCATTAAAATCAAAATTTTGAGCTGTGATTTCACATTGCAGCCCATCGCGGCGATATAGGTGCGATTTAAAAAAAAAAAAAAATTAAATTCATTAACGCGATTTTGGCATGATTTTTTTTTTATCTCAGGCAATGGTGTGTGATTTTTAAAGGGCTAAATCGCTATTAGTTACTACACATGCATAGTAGCTACTATTGGGAAATTAAGGATGTATGTGACACACATACGGGGTTGTGAATCCGGGCCATTATAATAAATATAAGGATTCTGTTACTCAGTACCTTGACAAAAGACATTGGGCCGCATCCAGAACAACGTCCGTCTTCCATAGACGGACGTAATTCAATAAACAGTAGCTCCTGCGCATGCGTAGTAGCGATTGTACGTAATCTGCGTACCATTTCGATATGTAGATTGCGTATATGCAGTCTAAAAGACCGCATATACGCAATCTACGTATAGAAACGATACGCAGATTACGTACAAGAGCT
>WWET01001733.1:291739-312039 GCA_011038615.1 Limnodynastes dumerilii | reverse complement strand
GTTCAGATTTGAAAAAGACTCCGGCTTTTTTGATGAAAAAGCTGGCTGCAGTGAAAAAGCCAGCTTGTAAACTCGGTGTTCAGAGCCGGCTAAAAAGAAGGGGTTTAGCCGGTTCTTATCCGGCTTATTAATGAGTCTGAACGCTCCATAGCTGGCTTTCCACCCCCACCGTGTCTGTGAAGTGCTGATTGGTTCACAGAATCAGGTGTTTCCTGTGTTTTAAGTGCTTCCTGTGATGAAGAAAGAAGGAGAGGAAGAATCAGGATGGCGTCCGGAGGAGCACACATATATTATATGTTGTCAGCAATGTGTGTGACCTGTGCATATACCGGGTCTTCTCGCACCACCAGCAGGCTGCCTTTTGCCACCTCACCTCCAGACCCTGCCTAGAAGTCCCCAGGTTGCTCTGAGCCACAATTTGGGTCCCCTCTGGACAGTTCCTGGACCAGGAGACCCCTTCCCCCTAACCCAGCTCTAACCAAGTCTCATACCTTGGGGCCACCGCACTGCTGGCAAAACCGTGCTAAAGTTGTGTGCTGGCAAAACCGTGCTAAAGTTGTGTGCTGGCAAAACTGTGCTAAAGTGCTATATACACAAAATAAACCACACTATACATTTTTTATTTTTTATTAAACATTTTATAAAAAAATAGACTCCATTAACATAAAATAACAGCAAATGCAACAGGTTTTAAATATTACATGTATAAACTATGTACAATATTTACAGTTATGTTAATGATTTTATTTTTTATTATGCTAATTATAGGCACTGTCAAGGATGGAGTCCTTTATGGCAACATCTCAAGAATCCTGTGTAGGAGGGGCATTGAGAAGACGCAGCAGCAGGTGACCTACAAGCTGAAAGTGCTACGCAAACACTACCATCGAGTAAACGATCATAACCGGCGCAAGAGTGATGCAGGACACATGGAATGGGCATTGTACGAACAGTGCAACTTGATATTTGGCAACTCAGCCACCACAAATCCCATCGCACTGTCCTCCAGTATATCCAACACCCAACCATCTACTGACCTAGAGGAGGAGGAAGAAACAATGAGGGAGAGAATGTGCGACTCACCACTGGTCCTGGATGACACACCACCTCTACTCGGAGACACTGAAACAACAGTGCCACTGGAAGAGACTACCAGCTCTCTAGAAGAGGTTCCAGAGGTAACCGCCACGACACAAGCACCACCTGGCACACCATCAGCAACGGAGAGCGACACAGAAAAGTTGAGGGGAAACAGTAAGTAATTTCCACATATATGTCGCTGAGCACACATCAACTTGAAATACAGCTTTTTATGTTCGCTTTAGATTCTCTAAAAAGTTAAAATAAACCAATGTACATTTACAACACAAACACAACTGACATGTAACCCATGTGTTGCAGCATGAAACCATTGTGAAGGAGGGAGGATACCTCAAACACATAATTGGCTTTAACACTGCTTTTTACTTTTGAACCTGCACCGTTTTAACAATATTTTTGTTTCTCTTTGCAGATTAACCCCCTGCCTTTCACGCACCTGTTTAACATATACTTATAAATTGATTGAGCAACTTCCATTCTGTTCTTATTTTTTTTCTTGTCCCTATGCTCCAAGGCTTGGAAACCCTGCAGCTTGAAAGACAAACTTGTGTCCATTAGAGTCCTTCCACAGTGCTAGAGTGTCAAAGTGCATGCAGTGCAACAAAAGTATATTGGAAACAGAAAAAAATCTGTATAAAGACAGTCTTATCCATAATATTGGTCTCACCTTACCTGTTTCATGGTGAACGCACCACTTCAGAGGTAAAAAGAGAGAAGGTCCACAGGTGCATCATTAAAAAGACTGGCTGTAGCTTACACAGCTTGAACATAAATTAGTCATTAGTATCCTCATATCGCAAAGTAATCCTGTTTTCTGTAAATAGTCTTTGCTTGGAACATTGGGCCTGATCCAGATCAACGATGTAGCGCTGAGCATCCTAACGCTCAGCGTTACATCGCTGACTCCCCCCTGGCACTCCCCCTGTGCGGGCGTATGGCCCCTTTAGTTTCTAGCAACTGGTCCTAAAACTTAATGCAAATTTCCTCGAGTGTCAGAATACCCTGGCACACTGTGCATTAATCAGTAGGTAACATATTTTCTACCTATCTGTTATATAACATGCTAAAATATAATTTGTAAATATTTGATAAACCCCCTCGCACTTTAAGGAATTTTCTGCTCTGGACAGTGAGAGGTCTCAATATTGGGTCATGAATCCATGTGTTTGTGAATTGCCAACTCACTAAGAGGTACCCCTTAAAAATTCTGTTTTAACATCTATAGACCAACACTCCCTGTCAGCTAATGCTCTCCGACATGTTTCTAAATGTTATGTAACAGCAGTCTGTTGCTGCTACTCCTCGATACCTTTGGTTTCAACTACCACCTCTACGCTGATAACACTCAAATTTACCTCTCCCCCTGACCTCAACCCCTCTCTTCTGTCTAATATTTCCGAGTGCCTTGCGTCCCTATCCACATGGATGGCCAAACGCTTCCTCAAGCTGAATATGGACAAAACGGAAATTATTGTTTTTCCTCCCCCTAGGATTCCCTCCCATCATCCTAACCATTGGTGATACCTCTGTCTCCTCATCCCCTCGAGTTCGCTGCCTAGGTGTCATCCTTGACTCCTCATTTTCCTTTACACCACACATAAATGCCCTCTCTCATTCTTGCCGTTTCCAGCTACGCAACCTTAAGCACCTCTGCACTGGAATGACCTCCCTTCTTCAGTCAGACCCTCCCCCACATTGTAGATCTTCAAGCGCTTACTCAAAACGCACCTGTTCAGGCAAGCCTACCTCTCCTCCACTAAACATCCTCACTGCATCCTACATCTATCCCTTCTTCTCCTTTCTTCCCCCTTTCCTTCGCTCACACCAGCAGCCCACTTCCTTTCCCCTCCTTATGTCTTCTGTAAGTTCATCCCTCCCACTTAGTGTGTTAGCTCATGTGAGCAGGGTCCTCCATCCTAGTGTTATTCCATCCTCCACCATTCCCTTCTTACTTCGTACCCTCTTGCCTCCTCTGCTACCCTTTTGCCCCATCCCCACCTGGGGGCCCCTGATCTGCCAAGCTTGACACCTTGCATTTTGCCTTACGTTCTGTGCTTGCTTAATTTTATTGTAATTTTGTGATTTTTATATTTATATTGTATTTTATTATATACTATGCTGTCCATCCCTACCCTATATGCCTGTACTGTATTTTGTTGTACTTTGTACAGTGCTGCAGACTCAATACTCAAAACCCCCCACCCTGCCCTTCCCCACGTACCAAATTAATTTAATAATGGCTGTTAGACTACTTATTGCTGTCTATGACTTAATCCTGTAAAAATTGCATTCTCAAATTGTAATGTACAAGCTTCTGAGTATGTTGAATTCTAATAAACAAATATTACATAAAAAAAAATGTTATGTAACACCAAATTGCAGTTGCTCAATTAACCAAATAGGAAGCATGTTACAGCAACTGCAAAATTAATACTTAAGGGCTCATATAAAATAGGTTGAGGAGGTATAAATTTATCTGCCCATGGAAAACAAGCAGTGGTTTTGTAAATTGTGAGAACACATGGAAACCTGGAAGTTGTTTTCAGAAAAGAAAGTATTTATCAACAAACTCAAAAAATTGCCAATAATATTTTTCAACAAAATATTTTAAGATTGTACATAGTTCCTTCTTTCAAAATAAATAGGCCTGATCCAGACTTAATAACAACAGCTAATTTACACATGTGGCATGCGCAAGTCTGGCTGTGAGAACGCACTGTGCATGCACGCGGCAGATCTTACGCATCATAACTCTGATCGTATGTAACTTGTATGTAACTCCGTATAATAGGGCGTGACATCCCTATCCAATCCGATTATCCGATTATTGTGGGCAGAGGGAGGCATTTAAATTGTAAAGTATAGGCTGGGTTAGGCACTTACATACCGAGACATTAGGTACACACAGAAATACGCAGGGAAAAGGTAAGGTAGGTAGGAACACGTAAGTCAGCTAAGTTACGTGCATTCAAAGGGAGTGCCAGGTTGAGTGCATTATACTTAGTAGTGCGTAACCTAGGTACACTTGCGTACGTAAAATGATCTTAACTCTGGATCAGGCCTAATGTCTTTTATACTATGGATGAATGTAGGGTGGAAGATGAATGTAATGTTTTTATTCGCCCAACAGAGCCCTGTGACTTTCTGCCACCAGTGGAGATCGTGGTGAAGATTAGTTTGTATTGTATAAAAGTCATTATAGCATTCTGCATTTATTAGAGGCCCTGCCTCACACAACTAGGGAAAAAACGTTAGTGTTACCATTCTTACACTGACACTTTGGGCCTGATCCAGAGCTACGAAAATTCACACGGCGGGCGAATGCGTACGTTCGACCGTGCGAATAAACATGCACGCCCCTAACACTCCCATAGTAAAGTACCTGCTTACGGTGCCTATACCCTACACTGGGTACGACCGTCGGCCGTACGAAATTTCGCACAGAATACGCTGAGCGTACGGGCTTAGCACGCCCATACTGTACAATTTAAATGGCTATCCCCGCCTCCGTGTAGTAAAACGAGCGCCCAGGCGACCATCGTACTGAACGCACGCCCCTCGAGCGAATATTTCGCTCACAATACGACCGCTATTCGCTCATGACGTCCAGGCGACCGGAAGCTGTCATACTGGGCATGCGCGGTGCGAATTTTTTCACAGATTTTCGCTTACGATGAGCGTACGCTCGCTTGCGGTCGTAGCTCTGGATCACGCCCTTTCTTCAGAGATCGCTATAGTATAAGATATTGCACAATTATAAATGAATATTAGGGGTATTGGCTAGATTCTATTTACACCTCCTCCCTTCTGCATTTAGCCTTAGATTTCTTAGGTAATACAATGAAGCCATGTTTTTTGCTCAGAATAGGTTCTCATTCTCATTATCAATCCCTAACTAATGCAGGCCCAAGGGGAATACCGGGTTCTTTTGTCAGGGCACACAAAATCATTGTCTCTAAGTTCATTGTGAAATTTCAACTGAAACTGAATATAAGAGGTTATTGCAAATGAAAAAGACATTTCAGAGGCAGCTAAAGACATAGCTTTAAATTATATAAGCTCACTCTTCGGATTCTTTAACATTGCAATAAGAGCTTATCAGAGTGGCCACCAGGTACTATGTCTGTAGCTACCAGCTTCTGCTAGGTGAAAAGGCTTCAGATCATAATGCTTAATGATAAAATATCAAACTCTGTTCTGTTGATATTGTTCTTTTTCATCACCAGTTTTATGGTTTCAATAGATAGCTGATTATTTGTCTTTCACAACAGTTACTGCTTGATTTCCCTCTGTGATATTTGTGTTATTATGTGCTGCTTACTGTTAAATATTTTATTACTGTAAATATCCAACAGCAAGACACTCTGTGGCAACTGTATTCTTCTCCATTTAGGGTTTTTTTTTAATTCTTTAAGGGTAAATTACCATCAGCTAATATGTTGGTGGGAAGTATGAAAAACCACATGATTTCTCTCAACATGAACCTTTGCTCATGCAGCCTGTAGCTGAGTAACAAAAAAAAAGTGTATTTAAACAATTCATTTTGGACTGGTTCCAGATGTATGCTGGTGCTGTGTTCAGAGCTCCAAACACAATGCTAGGGGGATCCAATGCTGGATCACCAATGCACCCAGTTTTCCATATATGTGAAGGGGAAGTAGCTGCTCTTCCTCGCACAGCCATCTTGGAAGCCTGAATAGGGCAGCATGCTTAGGGTAATACAGACCCTCCAACATGACCCATTCCATTAGGTACACTATACGCCGCTCCTGGGCTTCCAACTGTCACTCACCTGGTGCACTGATATTTAAAAACCTATTTGTCTCTCCAACAAGGGAGGTTGCCATTGTAACTCACAATTGGAAACTGAGGAGTATTTTGTACCTAATGGAATGGGTCATGTTGGAGGGTATGGTAATACTCTACTATACAATCTAAACACCTCACCTCTCCCATTAGCACTTGTACCTGACCCTCCATCACTATGCAAATTAGTAACAAAATCTGGATTAAGATCCATACTTAATGCATGTATAGTTGCAAATGGGTGTTTTCTGATCCAAACTATTAGAAAATGCACCCTTTTCAGAGGTCTTGATCTGATCCCCCATTATCTGTTACTGTGATAGCAATATATCAAGAGGATGAGTACATAAATTGACTGAAAGGAGGTAATCAATTATTTGTTGCATACGTCTCTTCAATAACAAACCTAAAACTCATTTTGAATGAAGGAATAAAAAATGTTTAATATTTAGTTGGTTTCATGTTCATTATAAAGATGGATTTAGGTCTTCATTTTGACCAATGCACAGAAAAAAGAGATTATACCCCCTCTGGAGGTTACTACACTTTAAAGACATCGTGCTGTGGCACTCCCAGGAAATTGAAACTTTTCATCACCTATTCTCTGTGGGGTGTTTTAAATCCTTCCAGCTATTGCAGGCTGAATTTCTACTTCCTGACACATTTGTTGTTACATGCTACTACACCATGCACTGATGGCCCAACTCCAGGGAACCCAATTAAATCTAAATATCTCTGCTGTTAGATCCCTGTTACCGGCAAGGTCAGTGTCAGAAATATGCTTGTGTTTACTCTGTCTAGCCTTCAGATACATTATACAAGCTCAAAGCCCTCTGGCAATCTGACTTGGGTCCTATAGATGATGATTAGTGGGAAATCCTATTAAGAAGTTCACATAGGTTGACCTCTAATCTGTGGTTTCAACAAATCCAAATCTATATTATTCACAAAGCTTACTTCATACCAATCAGGCTTGCCAAATATTGCAACTCTGGGTCTGCTATTTGCCTCAGATGTGGTTATGTTAATGTGAACTTCTTACACTTACTTCTGTATATCCAGAAATTCTGGTAAATGTAATTACATATATTCATAACACAATTACTGGCTTCTCTTTGTAGGTTTCAAAAACATGCCTGTTTGATAGGTCTGAAAAGTTCTGTATTGTCGGACCTCAAAGATAAGGATTGGCTTTTTACTGGTTAACTGCTTAATTGATCATGAGAGGTTTGTATACACTGGAATGTCCCGCCAAATCTGAAAGAATCTCGGGCAGGTGGTTGGAATTGATTTATTATTTAGGTTTAGCACCTATTGTTAATGTAAGTCTTACTTCTTTTAATAAAATATACCTTCAATAAAAAAAAATTTGATTTAAAAAACAAAAAAAAGAGATTTCTTTACAGAACAAAATAAATCAGTTAAAATTCTCTTGCAGCCACAACATTGTTGGATGAATATTTATTATAATATTATAATATATATATTATTTTATTAGCAAGCAATTCATTTATTCTTGAAAATATCGAATGCAATTGATATCGATATCCAATCAAAGCTTGAACGTCTGAACAATTTTCATTTATTTATTTGCTGAAACACAAAATGTAAGATTGAGCATCAAATTGAGCATTTACAGCATTACATTGAATTTCAAGAGAGAATCTTAAAACAGAGATTGCTGAAACAATAGGGAGAGTGGGAAAAATATCTGATTACATTTTTTATGCAAAAACAAAACAAAAACTAGACAGAGCATTAGCTTTGATATGCCTTGTTCCTGGTTTATAGGTGATGGAAAATTTAACAAAGAAACACTTAGAAACAAAGAAAAAGAAGCACAAGCCAGTTGATCTATAAACTCATTGGGTACTCGATATTTTTGGCTAACACGAAGTGAAGAGTCTATATTGGAGGTTTAATGGCTAATATTTCTTCATTTTATTTTACCGATAGAATGGCAACTTAGCTACTGGTTGAACTGTAGTGTATTTGGGGCATTTTCTTTTGAAATTGGGTATAAAGGTTAAGAAGGTGCTGTGGTATCACTAATAAATTAGGGTGATGTGAATAATAAAGCAATAAGAGATAAAATGTCCAAATGTAGAGCTCCCTTGTTAGGGTGTAATCGGAGTCTTGTTGCTATGTTTCAATAAACCTAAAGTAACCCTTTAGGGTCCTCCATAAAATCCTCTCCAACCATGTGGGATAGGGAAAAAATAAATAATTTGTGTTATTAAAAATCAAACTTAAATAGATCAAGAGCATTAAAACAGCAAACACAAAATAAATCCTTAAAAAAACAACAAATTAAAGCCAAAGCAATTCCATACCAGCAGGGGAGGAAACCCCAACCAGCAGGGGAGCCAGGAAGCCCATGAGATGTTACTACCCGGGAACACAGGAGTCACTGAGAGTGGTACCACCAGAGGAGACCTTGGGAGGAGATTCCTGAGAACTGGATGACGCGTTTCAGGCGCAGCTTGCCCTTTCTCAAATCAACCAGATTTAGGTTTATTGGAACATAACAAGAAGACTCTAATTAGAGCTCTACAGTTGGACTTTTTATCAAAGAAAAGTACTCTACAAGTTCTCTTATTCTTTTATCAGATCACCCTTATTTATTAGGGATACAACAGCGTCTTTTTAATCTCTATACCCATTTTTCTGTACAGTTTTCAGAGGGATTGGTGAATCCCTCAGATGATTTAGGAATTCTACTGTTGCAGATTTTGCTTGCTCTCTGGGGCATTTTCTTGTTTATTTCTATGTAGATTACCTCTGCATTTCAAGAACGTGTTGGTTGGTAAATAATGGGTTGAATGACCATCATTCTTGGCAAATAAATGTTATGCATTTTGGGCCGTATTCAGACTCCCGCACGCTTTCCCCGTGCATGCCGGTACCTGTAATTACGCAAGCGAGAGGGGAGTGCACACCCCCTGTCACTCCCCTCTCACGTGCGGGCTTTGTGGCAGCTTACGCATCATGTGTTCACCTAGACTGCCCCAGCTTTGCATGCAGGAGCCTGATACTTTCTAACTGGGCATCTGTGAGTCTCAGCATTTGAGCCTGTTGCAATTGCACTGTGGCATAAAACAATTTATTAACAAACCTCTCAAGAGATTGAGTAGTTTAAGAACACTGGGCTGGATACAGACTTAAGAAGGAGCTTGAAATTAAGGACCTGATTCACACTTAAGAATCTTCTTAAAATAAGAACTTAAAGTCACTCCTGGGCAAAACCATGTTGTTTTCAGGGGAGTCATATTTCATCTGTTGCATTCAGTATTTGAATTGAGAGGTGATGTTTCCAAGTCTAAATAACAGTGTGATAGCAATGCTGGTCAGTGTCTGTGTGCAGTAATCAATTCAAAGATATATCCATGTATGCAAAGAATACAATTAACTTGACTCCCCCTGAAATCAAAATGGTTTTGCCAAGGAGTAACACATTTCAAGCACTTACTTAAGTCTGGATCCAGCCCTAATATATTACAAGCTCCTTCTTAAGTCTGGATCCAGCCCATACTCACAACAGGCAAATATCCAACTAATGTATAGAGATATCACCACCTGTTTATATATCATTCACTAACATTGTTATTTTAATGCATATTAGAGTTGAGAGGTGATGTTTCCTATCCCAAGTCTAAATAACAGTGTAAAAGTAATGCTGGTCAGTATCTGTGTTCAGTAAACAATTCAAAGATATATCTCTGCATGCAAAGAATACAATTAACTTGACTCCCCCTGAAATCAACATGGTTTAGCCCAGGAGTAACTTTCCTCTCTTACAAGCTCTTTCTGAAGTCTGGATCCAGCCCATTATACATAAAAAAAAAAAAGTGACAACTGTGAGATTGGGCTTATTCACTTGTTATTTAATTTGTGCCATTTGCAGAGCATACATATAAATTTGCTATGAAGGTAATAGTTATAAAGATGTAACGTACAAGTACCTCAAGTTATTAGCAGGAACTACATGTTATGAGACAAAATTTATTTTCCAGGATTGTAATACACCACACATCAGACAACATATAATCACTCCATATCTGAGGAAACCTACTTCCATTGTAAGCAAATAAACAGTTTGCAGGCTTACAACATATATGTCAGTGTAGTAGCCAAGAAAACGAAATATTTTCACCGGACATCGCTGGTACAACTAGCTGTTTCTCCCGGGACATTGGTATGGATCTTGGTATGGAGTCTCACTCCCTTCTGGGGGGGTTTACTTTTATCTTTGTTTGTGCTGAAATTTTAGTCTATCTGTTTATGTGGCCCAATACAAAAAAAACAAGTTTTTTGTCTAATGGCGCTGCACTATGTGCATCTATTTAATAGGTGCTTTTTTTGAGGAACACATACTTATAAAGGGGGAGATTTCCTTCAGTTAAAGAAAAGAATCTTGGAATACAAAAACCATCTCTATATATAAATCCATCTCATTTCTTGAGTCACAATTTTACGTTTTGGGAACCAACTTATTACATTTATATTATGGAAGAAACAGAAAAACTTTTCACCCAAACACTAAAGGTGACACTATTGGTTGGCAAAAGATATCCTATGGATATCGATCTGTGGATGCTAATCATGAGCAATATCTATTGGCTCTTTATTCACTGATTTATCTTTTTTTTTGTACTCCTTTATTGTGGTGATTTTGGCGCTGTTTAACATCGGCACTTTAGAAAAATTAGCATTGTTTAAAAAAAAATTTTTCCTAAATTACTGCACAGGCACTTTATAGGGAAATTCACTTTGGAAATAGCACTTTGTTATAATAATCTATTCATGTTAGTTAGCAGCTACCTTCACTCACAATTTTTAAGAATTATTTACTATCAGTATACATTTTTAGACATTGTTAATTTCCACTGGGGTGAATATACCAGTAAAATCATTGTGCCGGCCCAAACCAAAAAACAGAGATGTCTTGGTAGCTCTAAAGGATGAAATTGTAAGACTGTCATGGTGAAAATTTCCATTAGACCCTAACAAAGAATTCAGCTCTTCCTTCTGCTGTTTAGACAAATCTATGTAATCTGATACGGAAAGAAAAATCATACAAACAAAAGCCCCCAACATCTTAGTAGCTGCCTCTAACGTTTCATACATCTGAGGCTTTTCAGCTCGGGTCAAAGGAACAAATTCTGGAAAAGCAGATTTTCTTGCAAGGGGAATCTGGCTACAGGCATTTCTGTTTGAAAATTGTTTCCTGTGCGACAGAGAAAGGTGTTTACAATTATAGGTATATCCCTCTAGATATGTTTTCATAATGCTAATATTAGGATGTGATAACACTTTGAGTGACTTGATGGAATATACATTGATATAACAATTATGTTACCTTTGCCTGAACTGTTATTCAACTGAGAAAGTAAATACAAAGTTGACGAGCACTAGCCGCGCAACTATTAAATGGGAAAAATGGAAACAGTATAAAGAAAGTAATTAAAAAAGAAGTAATAAATACAAATATTAAAAAATGGCAAATATACACAGGACCTGCGCATGTAATGTGGTTGTGCAATACCACTAGAAAACAAATAGAAACAAAGAAAACCGCGCTGGGAACATCAGTGAATAAGCCACAAAGAAAACACTGGTGCAAGTGGTTCAAGCATAAAAAATGGTATTATATATTTATTAAATAATAATCAAATAATCAATGATAAATCTACACTGAAATAGCAACAATCTATAAAAAACAAATAAAAAATAAATGGAAACAGTCTGTGAACACTGGACACTGTGACAGATTGAATATTTAGTACAGTATTACCTACCATTCGGCCCCTCTACTAACCATTTTGAGTGGTTCCCTGTGGGCTGTGCTTTTCAAGATTTCCATCCAGCTCTCTAGTAACTGTCACAGTGTCCGGTGTTCACAGATTGATTCAACTGAGAAAGTTTACTAATACTTTTAGCTAACCCAATTTTCAGAGTGCTCACTACTTTGACAAGAAATAAATATTCAACTAATGTCATGTATTTTTGTAGATTCTTACTAAACATATTATGAATTATTTGCATAACATTTGTAAAATATCTTATCTCCTATGTAAATAATTTGGAGAGAAAAATAGCATATGTTAGTTTTGTAAATATGGTGATTTTCTTGAATGTTTATAGAACTTCACCTTATTGGGTCAAATCCACTGCGCCCTTTTCCCACACTGCAGAAGTATACAAATCTGAGGTATTAGAACAGAACCCATATAGAATTAAGATCAATGGCACTTCTGAGAGAGGACACAAATGGGCATTCTCTGTCAGTTTTCAGTTTTCAGCACAAATATCCTTCCTTTGTGTACTCATTCAGACTTCCATATGTCTGGGAATTTCCATGCGGTGGCTGACAATTCAGAAGTCAGTCCATGGGAGTGGTTATAAAACAAATGCACAGATGTCTAGAAAGTATGGCCCAGCCCTATTGGCTCCCTCAAACCTGTTAGCTTTGGGATGCATAAACTGGAGTTCTACAAAATGTCAGAAAATAATTACAATTCTGTAGAAATGTCACTGTTTAAACCTGTTCCCTGTTCCTGATCGCATCGCTAGCTGCTCTATGTAAAGGTTGTCTATCAACACCCCAAGGCTTTCAGCTATTGCTATTCCTGCAATTTTTTTTCCATCAATAGTTTTTATTGAAGATTTAATGCAATAAATGGGAAGTGGATACAGAAAGAAAGAAGGGAAGGGGAGATGAAACTTAACAAGGGGGACATACAGTAACACAGTAATTTCATGGGGCAATGTATATCACAGCCAATATAAAATGACAGAATAAAGAAGACATAATGGGCCTAATCCAGAACAATGCCGATGCGCTGTGCGTACTAATGCACAGCATATCAGCATGCACTCCCCCCGACACTCACCCTGTGGCCAGCGTAAATACACACTGTTACGCCGGCTGAAGACTACCCTAACTTCATCCAGCGTAACAGTGTGTAATTACGCCGGCCATAGGAGCGTAAGTGGCCAAACCCACTCTCCCACCCTCATTACCTTACCTCTCCCCGCCTTCCTTGCTTAACTGTTGCATAGTTACGGCGAGGAACGCGCCCTCAACCATAACTACGCAACAGTTAGGGACGCCCGATCCTAAGGAACGGGTTTCCCTAGCTACGCCGGGTTTCCCTAGAAAAACTGCCGATCTTACGCACACGGTCGCCGTAACTACGGTGGCGGCCGTAGTTCTGGATCAGGCCCAATAAGTGCAGACATAAAAATCATCAGGCCCAGTATAATTGAATTGCAGAAGAGCAGAATGGCCTACTCATTAAGACTGAATGGCAAGGGGTCCATATCCAAGGATAAAGGGACTTAAGATACTCCATCTCCTATAGTAACAAATTCATGCCATGTAAACCATTTAATGATTGGGGATGAAGTTAAAATGGAGCAAGGAATGCCTCAGTTTCCATAGGAAATTAAAGTGTATTTTAGAAATAATTCCGCTTAAAGAGGGAGGATCAGGATTTTTCCAATTTTGTGCTATAGCCGCGCTGGTTGCAATACATATAAGGCCTAAAACATACCTAGTATGGGTAGGGACTGTGGAAGGGTACTAATTAATAAGGCTATATCTAGAGAAGGGACTAAATCAAGGTGGAGAACCTTGTTAGTCAGATCAAAGGCAGAGGGCCAGACCTGACAGACAATTTCAAAATATGTGAAAGATATCTCCTATGTGATAACATCCACACCAACAGAATTTCAATTGGGTCGGCCAAATTTCATGAAGTCTAACCGGTGTAAGGTACATTCTGTTCAAAAGTTTTAAATGCATTTCAGAATGATTCAAACATTTGGAAGATTTAAAGCACAATTTGAACATTTTTTCCCATTTAACCATAGTAAAGCTGGTCCCATGGTCTGTTTCCCATACTAGCTGTACCCTGGATTTCACATTCTCTTGAGGTTGCACAATAAACTGCTACCAAAAAGTAATACCTTTCCCTCCATTGTCTGAAGACAATCTTGATATGATAGTGTCCAGGGGAAAGAAGGAAACTCTGATGGATTCTCCAGTATTCTTTGTGTTTACGGTGATTCCCTGTGGATTATCTATTTACCCTGTCCTTCCGGTAACCTCTATTGCTCCTATGTATTATCATGTCCCAGTGGACACCTCATTACTACAGCAAGTTACCAAGCCCATTGCATACTCTCCAGCACGTTCCCGCCTCCTTGTGCTGCTCCATTTCTCCTGGTAACCTTCACCTGACATCTACAGTATATTCCTCTGTGTTATCTGCATGAATCATAAAGGACTATCACCAGGGACTGTGACTTGCTGATCTGCTTGATCTGCAGTCATGTCTGTTCTGACCATCTGGGGTTCCAATGAATACCAGACCCTCAGTTAAATTCAGAATCCCTGACAAAGCCTTTCAGTGATGTGGTTCTGCAAGTCCAAATTCAAAATGATTTAGCTTCAAGTTCATTACTACATAACAAATGTGACTTTTATCTAAATTAATCTTATTCTGATAGTTACCAGACATTTTATACATAAGATTTTGCACTTTATTTTTCCTTAAAAAAAGTTTTATGAAAACCTAACTTGAAGAAACTTTGTACATAAGTAAGATTTATATGTAGTTTCTATTTACTTTAACGTAATGAAAAACTCTGAGGCATCACATTTTAAAGATTCTACATTGTGTACTAGGATTTCTGAGATAAATATATTAATATTTTCATTAAGTGCTGCAAGCATAAACCATCAGAGTGTTTTGTGACTGCTCTTTAGTTATATTTGAATAGACTAAATATGTTATGGTTCAATTTTAGAAACCACATGAATATGTCAGCTTTGCATAAAATATTGCTGCTTTATAAATACTGCATAATAATATATGGTAATCATGCTCTGAATGGATAGAAGAACATCTAAAAAAAACCATGAATTTAGTTTACTAATTATGTACTGAACAGTTTACTGTCCCTGAAATTGCTCTCAAAGGGGTAGATCCAGAACTACGTTTGCCGTACGTTTATTCGCGTAGCATATTTTCGTGCGCGTAAATTCGTTACACTCCCCTCGGCACACCCCTTGAACGTACGTATTTTGTCAAGATACGCTTTCCAAACCCTACCTTAACTTTTTTCAACATAACCGCAGTCATACGCACACGTACGTATGGGCTAGACGAATTTGCGCAGCTAAGCACGCCCATACTGTACACTTTAAATACCACCCCCCGCCTACTTAACATATTTCAGACGTATTTTGGACAAACGTAAAATTGGCACGCCCACACGTAAGTATTTACGTGACACATACGTGAATGGCCCATACGTTCACAATTACGCTACGTTATGGAGCGTATTTTCTATGGTGCGCATGCGCAGTACTTACCAAAGGGCGAATTTACGTGTCCGCCATGCGTAAATTCGCTCCGAAGCGTTGTTCTGGATCAGGCCCAAAGTGTTTAGGAATATAGAATTGTATGTCCAGGAATCATGTTCTTGAACTTATACTAGTACTAAGAATTTTCTTGGAGAAGGTCAAATAAAAGATGTTAACTTACCTATTGACTAAGAAGATGTGTCATCACAGACTGTAACACCACAATATGACATTCATTTCTTTCATAATTAATGTTCAGTCATGAACACTGCAAGAAGTGAGATTTAAAAATGTTATTTCAGTTATCCTCTATGAACACATAATATTATTATTACCCCAACGTTTGTGTGGATCCCTGTAGTTTTAACAGCCATTCATATACTCAAACATTGCTGTCCTCAGCTGGAGAGGATTCCTTTGGGAAAAGTTATCTTATGTGAGATCACAACACAAGACATGTTATTACAGATAATGGGCATACTATTATCTTCTAAATCTAGCCTTGTTACTAGTAGATGAGGAACTAGTTATCTGCTTGGCAAGAATATACATTCATTTACATGTACGTTAAAGAAAAGAACATCTCTAAATTATTTATTTATTCAATTCTAACCTCCTACAAAACACATCTAAACCACTTACAAAACACAGGTCAGGAATAAAATGTTAACATGGTTTCAAACTAAGATACAAGTGTATCTTTTCACCCAACACTTTGGTCCATAAAAGTCTTGGTTCATCATCTTTCTAACCGCTTCCATGTCTGCCCCATTCAGAGAGCAGCCTACCTGGCTCACACCCACAAAATAACGAGAGTCATAACCAGGGATGCAGACCAAGGCTAGATAACCTGGTTTGATACATTCACACAAGATCATAACTGGAGTTTTTCCCAGGTGCTTGCCTTAAAGTGAATGCTGTTTTATAGTTTTTGCTCATTTTAGTCAACGCTTTTGCTAATAAATGTTAATGGATGTTAGTACACCTATTGGTAAGTATGGTCTTTGATCTGTTTTATACAGGACTTAGTGAATTGTTATTTGCAATATAGTTTGCCTTAATGAAAACAGGTATACAGGTAAATTTGTTAAATAATAACCTACTGATACCGATACCCATAAAAAAATTGGGGTAGATCCAGACCTAAGTGGTTTTTAAGTTAAAACGCGTAGAGTATTTATGCTAGCGTAATTTCTATGCACTCCCCTCAGTCGTACATACTTTGCCCGTTTAACGCTGCCCAAATCCTACCTTAACTTTCCATAGTGTAACTACTGACGTATGTAATGAATTTACGTACGTGACAGCCAAACCCAGCCCATACTGCCCAATTTAAATCCCTCCGTCTCCAAAGAGTAATTCTGGGTGTCGTATTGATGTCCCCCGCCCCTTCCTTCGTATTTACGCTGATGGTACGTACGTTAGGAGTTACGTGGCGTAACATCTGCCATGCACATGTGCAGTAAATACAAATAGCCAAAATGACGTCATCGGTTAGTGTAAATACGCTAGCGTACTTAGCTCAGGAACTGGCCCATTACTACTAACTGTGTATAGTTATGCAAACATCTAATTCTCTACCATACATGTATATGGATCTCTCTAACTTTGACATATCCTCATGGAGATTCGTCCGATGGGGTTGATAAGGCATGCTGATAAGGCATTACCCTCCCTCCCCCTGCCTCCCTACACTAACTAGAGCATAGTAACGCTGGGGGGGCGGCCCCTCCGGAATTACTACGCTGGTGCTACGGACGCCCAATCCACGATTGGGCGTTGCCGTAGTTATGCCGGGCAACATCTGCCCGGCGCATGCGTAGATCGGCTTTTCAGCCGATCTTACGCTTACGCCAGCAATAGTTACTATGGTGAGCGTAGCTCTGGATCAGCCCCAATGCCTCCAGCAGGAAAAAAAAGCAATACTTGGAAGGCAGCAGACACATGAATGGGGACTTTTGGGGAGGCTGGATACACATGATGGGGGCTACTGGCTAACATAGTTAATATTAGTTATAAGAAAAAAAAAGTTATTAGCTGTGATGTTAACTTTATCAAACAAAAAATAACAATTAGATGTAATTTATGTGTATGTACTTTGTCATTCCGGCTTTTTTTGTACATTTTGGTGTGTCGTGGAATTCTGGACTTAGGTGTGCCGAGGGTGAGAAAAGGTTGAGGCACTGAGCTGGAGCATGTACAAAAAAATGGTAAATGCATTAAAAATATGATAACAATTATATGTAACAGTACATGCATTAAAAATATTAATTTTATAGGGGGGTGAATGGTCTAACAACCAAGATGGCTGAACACATTTTCTAGGAGCTCTGGTGGCGGTACACACCATTCATGGCACATACAGCTCTGGGAGTCAACAGCTGACTGACTGGCTGGCTTCTGGAGCCATATGAAGTGTGATTCACTACTGTTGGCCCTGGTTCAGTAATTCAAGAGGCCAGAGATCCAAAGTATGAAACTGAGACCAAGCTTCCTTTTAAAGCGTCAAACTGAGTTGTGGAGGAAATAAAGGGCTATCCGACAGGGCATACTGCCGATAGTAGAACTACAGGCACAAGCATGCCCATGAATGACAAGGCATGCTAGCGCTTGTAGAACTACTATCGGCAGCATACCCTGTTACAAATCCCTACACATGGCCATTTAGTTAAAAAAAACATACAGTGCCTGCTCCTTAAAAAAAAAAAAAAGCTTCACGTGCCCCCACAAAAATAACTACAATATATTCCACTAGTGCCCATAAATGAAATTTGCAAAGTCTCATGATGGAAATTGGGATTTCCCACGCTGCGTGGGAAATCCCAATTTCCATCGTGAGACTTTGCACATTTCACACGCTGGCAGAGGGTATATATATACCCCAATGCCAGCCGACCTGTCATTAGCGCCGGGATGTCCTGCTTGCAGGACATAGTATGTGACGTCCGTATAGGGTTTTTTTGCCAAGACCACCCCTCCGGATTAAAAGCTTACAAGACTGGACCCCCATCAGACCAGGTAAGGATTTTTATTTTTATTTTCTGGCCAGATTATGGACATTTTTTTTGGATTAACTTTTTTGGAGGCATATATCACTATATATTTTATGTATGTTCGGTAATATATGGCACTCTTTATTATTTATTTATGGGCACTGGTAGAATGTATTTTAGTTATTTTTGTGGGGGCACGTGAAGCGTTTTTTTTTTTTTAAGGAGCGGGCATTGTATGTTTTTTTTTAACTAAATGGCCATGTGTAGGGATTTGTAACAGGGCATGCTGCCGATAGTAGTTCTACAAGCGCTAGCATGCTTTGTCATTCATGGGCATGGTTGTGCCTGTAGTTCTACTATCGGCAGTGTGCCCTGTTGGCCGGCCCTTTCTTTCTTTATTTTTTACACATAGGTTGCGGCGGCGGGGCAGGCGGGGGGAACTTTTTACTTTGAAAAAAAAAAAGTCGGAGCCATTAAGACTAGTTTTTAACAAGTGGGATGTGCCTTGCACATCTGCATACTACTCTGAGTAGCACCTTATGTGCAATTCAGAGTGGGCTATAGGATGCACGGAAGTGTATCCTTGAATAGCCCGTAGTCAAATGAGCATGTGCGATTCCGCATCACACATGCTCGGAACTCTGAATCAGGTGCAAAGTGCTATATAATTACACAACGGACCAGCCGGCTTGTATGGTAAAAGTACTCAGTGCTCTCTATGATCCAGTTACACAGTAGTGTTAGTAGCAGAACTGAGGGGAATTTTAGTATAGAATGAAAGTGAACAAGTTTGTGTTCATCATGAAAGGAGAGCCATATAATATAGTAGTTGTAAATAGTGTAGACAAATGTTATGTACGTTGTGGAATTTGGTGTGCTTGTCTGAAGAGGTGAGTGTTAAGGGAGTGCTTGAAAGTTTGGTCGAGGATAGTCTTAGTGGGTGAGGAATGTTATTCCAGAGAGGTGGGTGCAGCCTGGCAGAAGTCCTGTAGCCGGGAATAAGAGCATTTGTTTAGTGTGGAGGAGAGCTGTATGTCCTGTGAAGATCTGAATGAGTGAGCTGGGATGTATCTTGAGATGAGTGAGGATATGTATGCAGGTGCAGTCTTATTGATGGCTTTGTAGGTTAGCAAAAGGCTTTTGTATTTGATTCTGTAAAATACAGGTAACCAATGTAGAGAGTTACAGAGTGGAGAAGCTCTTGAGGAGTGTTTAGCAAGGAAAATCAGTCTAGCTGCTGCATGTAATATAGACTGTAGGGGTGTAATTCCATAATGTGGGAGTCCAATAAGGAGAGCATTACAATAATCAATGTGGGAGATGATTAGTGCATGAATGAGAGTTTTTGTATTGTCTTGTGTGAGATATTTGCATATTCTGGAAATGATTTTTAGATGTATGTAACAGGATTTAGAGACAGATTGTATGTGGGGAACAAAGGACAGTTCAAAGTCAAGGGTAACACCTAAGCATTTAGGAGTAGGGATTTTTTCAGTTTTGTCGACAGAGATAGACAGACCAGGTGGATAGCTTTTATTAATGTGGCATACCTGCAGTGCAGGATTGAGTATTGGGGATTGCAGGGTGCTTTAGGCAGCATGAGCAGTGAGAGCTAGAGTGGGGCTGTTGCTAGGCAGCAGTCAGAAGACAGCCAGCTGGTGCTTGAGGGCGGTTGCCTGGGCAACAGTCAGCTGACAGGGGCATGCGCTTGAGTGCAAGGAGCTTCTAGAAGGATCTGGGAAAAGTCAGTTGGGGAGGCAGTTGGTTGGAGAGTGGTAGATAGCAGCAGTTGGTGTGCGTGAGGGGGACGGTGAAGGAAGGCTGAGTTGGTGTGAGGTGTCCGGTGAATAACTAGATTGATGGAGAGCAGTGGAGCCGATACTTTGTTAGGTTGAGAGCCAGAGGGTGAATAGTGATCAAAGGAGGAGGCAGCGGAGACGACAGCCGAGAGCCGGAGACTGAAGGCAGGAGTAGTGGAGACAGCGGAGACGACAGCCGAGATTGAAGGCAGGAGTAGTGGAGACAGC
>WWET01001733.1:246719-265753 GCA_011038615.1 Limnodynastes dumerilii | reverse complement strand
CCTGCATGCAAAGAATACAATTAACTTGACTCCCCCCGAAAACAACATGGTTTTGCCCAGGAGTGACTTTAAGTTCTTATTTTAAGAAGATTCTTAAGTGTGAATCAGGTCCTTAATTTCAAGCTCCTTCTTAAGTCTGAATCAGGTCCGATATTTTGTTATTCATGGATCTCCACTCTTCCCTACGTATATTAAATGAAAATCTTGATTAGTTTTGCTTGAAATCTCTCTACCATCTCAACACTTCTAAAGCTGGCCATACACTAGGTTGGTTATCGGTCCCAGCAGGAGGCGGCCCGATCAACAGGGCAATTTCCTGCTAGGGAAATGTCCCGTTATCGGTACCATACACCTCTTCTGCTGGGACTGATAATCCTAGCAGAAGAGGGGGGCAGGGCTCTCGGTGCTGCTGCAAAGCTGTTAGAACAGCATAGTACATAGATATGCAGCAGCGTCTATTGCAGGGAGTAGTACAGACAGGGATCAGCTGAAGCCGTGCTATTTGTCACTTTAAGTCAGAGGTTTTGCCTATTAACTTAATTAAATATATTATATTCATGGAAAGCGGACAGTCTCTGGTATCTTGGTATCTTTATCCCTCCAAATATTTCCATGGTAGTAGAGTGGAAATATGTATCTTTGCTATTTCAATAGACTTTCCTTACGAAACTGTGGGGTCAGTTTTATATATCTAGGTTAAGATGTATTGCTTTAAAATTATTCTCTTGCCTAATATATTATAACTTTTTAGAACCATCCCTTGACTGTTTCCAAAACCCATGATGGATAAATTATATATGAGTATGGCCATTGTTGAGAGATGTCTGTAACTTCCTAAAAAAAACATGGAGATTTAGCACTCCCCGATCTAGTTAAATATCAAGAAGTGTGCTGGAAGAAATAAAGGCCTGGGGATTTATGGGTTATAACAGGATTTGGGTGGAGATATAGAGGAAGGCATTGTCTTACTTCCCCCTAAGAGACATTCAGTGGCTTCCTAGCAACATGTGGCTACCTCCACAAAACAATTTGTTACCCAAGGCCATTTAACCCTTGCAAAACTACAGCTACTTATTCAAAATGGTAAAAAGTGGTGCCTTTGCTCACTTTGGGCCTGATCCAGACCTACGCCGATGCACTGTGCTTACTAAAGCACAGCGTATCAGCGTTCACTTTCCCCGACACTCCCCCTGCGTTGTTTAGTTTATATTGTGAAATTTTATCTTTTTAAAGTGTGTTGACAGTACATAAGGCCTGATCCAGAGGTACGCCGATGCGCTGTGCTTACTAAAGCACAGCATATCGGCGTTCACTTTGACCGATACTCCCCCTGTGTGGGCGTATGGCCCCTTCCTTACGCCGGCTGAAGGCCACCCTCATTTAACTAGCTCCCCCCACCCACCTACACTAACCTGAACGTAGGGACGCTGGGGTACATCCCCTCCAGCGTCCCTACGGCGCTGCTACGGACGCCCGATCCACGGGATCGGGTGTTGCCGTAGCGACGCCGGGAAACATCTGCCCGGCGCATGCGCAGATTGGCTTTTCAGCCGATCTTACGCTTATGCCCGCCGCCCTAGCGACGGCGGACGTAGGTCTGGATCAGGCCCTTTGCCAGCCTATATCATGCCCTTGTTGGGAAATGCAAAATTCATGTGGGTCATATGTAGATGACCATCCTGTTATTTCGAAGTATGACATTTGTTTCCCAATGCCATATAACCCTTGCAAAACTACAGCTGTTTATCCAAAATAATAATGCCTGTACCCACTTTGCAACCCAGTATCATGCTTAAAACCTTGTAAGGATAGGCAAAACGCATGTGGGTCACATGTAAGTGACCAGCCTCTGTTGATTAATAGTCAAATTTGTCACCCAATGCCATTTAACCCTTGCAGAACTACAGCTACTTATTTAAAATGGTAAAAATATGGTGCCTGTGCCCACTTTACCACACTATTTCATAATTAAAACCTTGTTTGGCCATGCAAAATGCATGTGGGTCATATGTAAGTGACCACCCTCTGTTGAGTCCAAGTGTGAAAGTTGTTACTCAAGCCCATCTAACTCTTGCAAAACTACAGCTACAGCTATTAAAAAAGGTAAAATGTAGTACCTTTGCCCACTTTGCCACTCTATTTCATGCCCAAAACCTTGGTGGGCAAGGAAAAAGAGGAAGAGAACAACCCCTGTTGATACAGAGTATCAAATTTCTTGCTCAATGCCATTTATCCCTTGCAAAATTACAGCCACTTATTCTAAATAGTAAATATGGTGCCTGTGCCCACTTTGCCACCCTGTTTCATGATTAAAACCTTGTTGGGCAAGACAAAATGCATGTGAGTAATATGTAAGTTACCACCCTCTGTTGATTCCATGTGTCACAATTGTGGCCCAGTGCCAATTAACCCTTGCAAATTTACAGATACTTATTCAAAAAGGTAAATATGGAGCCTGTGCCCACTTTGCCACCCTATTACATAATTAAAACCTTGTGCAAAATCCATGTGGGTCATATGTGAGTGACCATCCTCTGTTGGTTCCAAATGTTAGAGTTGTTACCTAAGCCAATTTAACTCTTGCAAATCTACAGCTACTTAATCAAAATGGTAAAATGTGCTACCTGTGCCCACCCTATTTCATGCCCAAAACCTTGTTGGTCAAGGCAAAATGCATGTGGGTCACATGTAAGAGACCAACCCCTGTTGATACAGAGTATCAAATTTCTTGCTCAATGCCATTTATCTCTTGCAAAATTACAGCCACTTATTCTAAATAGTAAATATGGTGCCTGTGCCCACTTTGCCACCCTGTTTCATGATTAAAACCTTGTTGGTTAAGGCACAATGCATGCGGGTCATATGTAAGTTACCACCCTCTGTTGTTTCCAAGCATTTGTTGCCCAATGCCAATTAACCCTTGCAAAACTTACAGCTACTTATTCAAAATGTTAAAATATGATGCCTGTGTAAACTTTTGCCACCTTATTTCATGCCTTCAAATCTTTCTTGGAAAATCAAAATACAACTGAAATTTGTTTAAGAAATCATATTTTTGGTTTATAGAATGCTAACTTTGTATTTCAACTAGATGTAAATGTTTCAAAATAACGTTCTGATTTAGAAGCTGGAGCACAAATAGGAAGTGAATATGAAGCTGGAGCATGAATAAAAGCTAACTTCAGCCTCCTGTAATCAAGATACTTCTAGCTCTTATTTCAGAGCACAAGACTGGACTGTGTGGAAGAGGTTGCTATCTGCTGTAGGTCAAATTACAGCAGCAGATGAAGCCCCACCCCATGTTTCTTCAACACAGTCCATTACATCTCAAAGCATTTTTCCATGGTGCAGATGATTCCTGCATTCTAAACACTTCACAGAATTGCAGAAAGAAAAGTTTTTATCTTCTACCCAGCCCCCTAGCTTTGTCCTTTCATCTCATCTAATGAAGGCACTGCTCTGCTGAAAATTTCCAGCACGCGTTCCACACATAGGAGACATGTCTACATGTTCCTTGCTATTAGAAAGACTTTGTGCACCCCCTGGTGCTCTTGTGTTTTGTGTGGTTGAGATTGTCTTCTCTCACTCTCCCTCTCCCTTCTGGTTGCTCATTATTCAGAGAGAGGCAGAGACACATGCACACACACATACTCAGTGAGAGAGACGGATCTTTCAGGTCATCTGCAGCTGCAGAGCAGCAGCAGCCAGTGAAGGAGAGAGGAGGAGGAAAAAAAGCCAGGGAAGATGGCAATCCTCCATTGCTGAGACTGGCAGCACGAGAGTCAAGAAACAACTCCAAGCAGAGCCACCATCTCTCCACACAGAGACACAACACCACGACCTGAAGGAGCAGGACAACAAGAGGCTGGAGCAGCCACGTCCAGAGCGTTGAGTAAGTTCTTGTATTGAAGTCCTCTCTCCCTGTGTAATTGCTATTGTTTGCTTGCAGTTTAATATGGGTCTACCAAAAGAATACTAGAGTTTTAGATCTGCGGATTGGGGTTGCTTCATGTTACTGTAGAGGGGTGGGAAGCCTGTCTGGAGAAGAAAGGAGGTGGTGGTAGATATGGCAGGAGGAGGAGGAGAAGGACGGCTAATTAATGAATTCATTAATTGACCCCTCTGCTTTAACCAAACACCCCCATGTGGTGGATATTAAAACGAACTTGAGGATAAAGGAAAGAGACAGGGACCCTGGAGGTGATGTTTGCATGCACTAATATGTGTGGAGCAATACAGTGACAGACACAGTGGGGGGTATGGAACATTACAGAGTGCTAGGTGTCTGCGTGACCAAAAACGATAGGGTGACCTCTTTTATGATCCTGCTTGGTTTGGATTACCCCTCCCTTTGCCTATCTAGAGGTCTCCTGGCACCCCCTCCCTCCTAAGCCGAGTTGACATGAAAGGTTGAATTCTGGGTCGAAACATCTTGTGTGGGAGGAGGGAAGTGGGACTATTATGCAGCTCTAGGTTGATATTCCAGGAGGGTCAGTTTGAGAAGAAAGGAAGCCACTGTACATGCTGTGGTTTAATAAAGACAATAAAGAAAGTCCTTACTTCACTTCCTTTACTCTAATTTGTGAGAAAAAATGTTGTGTCTTAAAACCATAGAAGTCATTTTAGACTATGTTTGGCTTTGGTGTTCATGGATTTTTCTATGTTGTCTGTCTGTTTTGGTTTCAGTCCAGCCTTTATAATATAAAAACTGCACCACCATGCTCAGTATCTAGCTTCCTCCTTCTGATAACCCTCCTCTTGTCATAATTGTTTACATGGTCGATTTTTAGCAAATTGGATCTTTTGAGGAGGACCTTCAAACTGGGAGTTTCCATTAGTTTTTTTTCATTGTATCTTTTGAGAGAATGTGGCTTTACTTGCTGTTGCTGCACAAAGCCATGGTCTGAGTATGTAGTTTTAAGTCATGCTGTAGACCAACAAGAAAATGGAGGACAGAGGGCTTCAAAGTAGACAAAGCCTTGATGGAGCATTGCAACACATTATGTTTGTGAATCTGTAGCAATGTTAATCAAACTTGGTTGCAAGATATTTTTTTTTTGTCTTTTGGTTGGTTTCATCTGCAAAAGTGTATTTGAAATATGATTTAATTTTTAAGTTTTTTTTGTTTTTTTTTTCAAAAATGGTTTATGATTGGTGAAGAATATCATTGCTAGTAGATGGATAATTTTTAAAGAACTAGTTTATAAGCCACACATTAGCTCACTAAATCTTTAGGAAACCCTTTCATACAAATAATTAAATAAACTAGCGGTGTACACACATACCCACAACCCATATATTTCCAGAGGTTTTGTCATTGTTGTTTACATTTTTGCAGTGATTTAAGATGCATTTATATTTACATATTCCATTAGCACCCAAGATATTTTATTAATTATGTTCTCAATTATTTGGTATTGTACCTCCTTACAACCTTTCCAAATTGCCCTTAGTACCACCTGACAGTGGTCCAAGTACCACTAGTTGAGAACCCCTGAAATATACCATCGATAAACTTAGTCTCTTTATATTCATAGTAGTCCTTCAAAGTAAATATTTTTGTTATATATTATAAGTGCTATGGTGACTATGTTGTATACATATTTGCTGAATTTATATGGCAGCCAACAAGTTCATTAGGCTTACAAGTTCATTAGGCTTTTGTACCAAGTATGTGTCTAAACTTTATCTTCTGCTACAGTAGGGTTCTTTACAATGTCTTGGTGATGGGGCCTCTATATAAAAAATTGCTTTACTGGATTATGGTTTATGCCCATTTGTAAAATTTTTACATGTGCTCTTTATTATTATTACTGAAAAGATAAAATGTATGTATCTCTTTACAAAGCAATGCCATTAAATATGTAAAAATAATTAGATTTGTGTATTGAGAGATGTTAGAAGGTGTATACCTCAGGTGGTGGAGGTGACTGCATTGGGGAGGGAACGCGGTTCGATAGATTTGCTTTTCTGCAGTCTTTAAATATGTTGGTCAGAAACTGAAAAAACTAGCCCTATCCAATAGACCTAGAACACTGTTTTTCACCAGTCCTTCAGAACAGCTAGTCCATTGTGTGTTTATATGCATCTATTTAGCAGAGTCAATTGTTATGTCACCTGTGCCTGCAAACAGAAATCCTCAAATATGACCTGTTGGAAATTTTTAGACATAGTGTTAGGTTATAGTGGCCTAGGCAAATTAGGGATATTATTATAATTTTAAAAAAGGGTTCTGTGGAGATCCAAGGTCAATTATATTTTGCTATATGGAATGTTTGTAGTTGAAACTTCATTGAAACACTCTTACTATGCCTTAGATGCATCTCTAGCGGCTAGTATTTACTTTAATTGCTGGTGTGAAGATCTAGGTAGATGTCAGGTTTTTGTTTGTCAGACATGAGCAATATTTGTCACACCAAGGGCCAGATTTACTAAGCTGTGAGTTTGGAATAGTGGAGATGTTGCCTATAGCATTCTAGCGCTCACTTTCCTATTACATAATAGAGAATGTCAGCCAAAATCTGATTTGTTGCTAAGGCCAACATCTCCACTTTTCCAAACCCGCAGCTTAGTAAATCTGGCCCCAAGAGTTTGAAATCTATTTGTTGTCATGATGCTCTTGCAAGTATCGACTATGACTATGCTGGGACTTGTTACAACATTAAGTCCTGCAGATTACCTATGCCAGGTCTAAGTAAAACTGAAAACCGAAGCATCAGTAGGTTATGCTTCAATCGATCAATGTTGTGAGCACTTGCCTAAGTGTCAATAGGGTTAATTGATCAGCACACTTCCTGAGGAGAGAACCGGGACAGCGGAGGAGCAGGTGGAAGCAGGAGTTGGATACAAGGTAAGGAAATATACAGGTGACTTGAAAAATTTGAATATCGTTCAAAAGTTCATTTATTTCAGTAATTCAACTCCAAAGGTGAAACTAATATATTATATAGACTCATTAAATGCAAAATGAGATATTTCAAGCCTTTATTGGTTTTAATTTTGATGATTATGTGCATGCACAGTAGCAACGCAACGGAGTGGACGCTACTGAACATGCATACAACTGTGAGGAGCAGAATGGCTTTTATATATATATGGATAAGTAAAAATATTGTACTATTTGACATTATATATATTATACTATGAAATGTATGATTTTATTATGTTTTAGTAACATTTGAAATGAACATTTTACACAGGACACTGGGGAAATGTTAAGGTAATGGTGAGCTGGTGTAACGAGGGTAGTGGACTTCCCTTATTTGTACGGTAGACAGGATACAGCAGGGACCTCCACAGCTACTGAATCTGACCCCATGTCATCTTATACATTCATTTGTTATCTTTTACTGTTACCATATTCTAATGTATAATATGTTTATCGTTTTCTCTGCATATATTTTGTCTCAATAAAGCAATTACAGGTGAAACTCGAAAAATTTGAATATCGTTCAAAAGTTAATTTATTTCAGTAATTCAATTCAGTAACTGTACTCAGTACTTGGTTTGGGCCCCTTTTGCACAAATGACTGCCTCAATGCGGCATGGCATGGATGCTATCAGCCTGTGGCATTGCTGAGGTGTTATTGAAACTTCACACTGGACTTCAAGCATCTGGGATTGTGCCCCTGTCCATTCTTCCACCAGACTGGGACCTTGGTTTCTTTTCTTTAGCCCAGGTAAGATGCTTCTGCCTCTGTTTGTTGTTCAGGAGCGGATTGACAAGAGGAATACGACATTTGAAGCCCATGTCCAAGATCCGCCTGGGTGTGGTGGCTGTTGATGCAATAACTCCAGCTTCAGTCCACAACTTGTGCAGCTCCCACACACTTTTGAATGGCCTTTTCCTGATAATCCTCTCTAGGCTGCGGTCATCCCTGCTGCTTGCTCCCCTTTTTCTTCCACACTTTGCCCTTCCACTTAACTTTCTATTAATGTGCTTTGATACAGCACTTTGAGAACATCCAACTTCTTTTGCAATTTCTGTTTGAGGCTTTCCCTCCTTGTGGAGTGTGTCAAAGATGGTTTTCTGCACAACTGTCAGGTCAGCAGTCGTCCCCATGATTGTGAATTCTACTGATCCAGACTGAGAGACCATTTAAAGGCTCAGGAACTCTTTGCAGGTGTTTGGAATAATTTGCTGTTTAGAGTGTGACACTTTGAGCCTACAATATTGAACCTTGTCACATTATTCTAATTTTGTGAGATTTAGATTTTGGGGTTTTCATAAGTTGTAAGCCATAATCATCAAAATGAATACAAATAAAGTCTTTAAATATCTCACTTTGCATGTAATGAGTCTATAATATATTAGTTTCTCCTTTTAAGTTGAATTACTGAAATAAATGAACTTTTGAATGATTTTCTCATTTTTCGAGTTTCACGTGTATGTATCTTTTCTGTTATACTTAGAATCATAGAAAGTGACGCAGATAAGAGCCACATGGCCATTTGCACCCTAAGTACGTGATATTGCATTTTATTACACTAAGATGCAGTTGCCACACTCTTGGCCAATCCTCTAATCTACCTAGATCATCACTCATTTTGTGTACTTCTCCTGGTGTGTCTACCCTGTTACACATCTTTGTGTCATCTCTAAAAGACATATTTGACCCTCGATACCACAGGCAAGATATTAAATAGCACTGGTCCAAGTACAGATCCCTGGGGATCTCCACTGGTTACCTTACCAGAAGGGATTCTATCTACTACAACCCTCTGTTGTCTATTTTGTAACCAAGATTGCATCCATGCAACTCTTAGTTTTTTTTTTTAAGGATTTCAGCAATGATAAACCCGTCATAGTGGTGTCGGCTGAATCATTGCCGAATTAGAAACTGTTGCTACAGTAACCAAACAGCACTAAACAATTATGCGTTTTCTGTTAGATATTGTCATTACGGGTTTCACTACTAGCAATGATCCCAGAAAGCCAGTTTTTGTTTGTTTTACAAGTTTATTTGATTGTGCTCCTATGCCGTTAAAGATATGCATAATGCTATAAAATTACTTATTAGTCATGTTGATTTAAAAGTCCCTATATATGCTACAATACTAAATATCTTTAGAGCAGGGATTCTCAACCAGTGGTTCTAGTACCACTGGTAGTACTTGGACCATTGTCAGGTGATGCTCACTGCAACTGGTGAAGGTTGTAAGGAAGTATGGGCCTGATCCAGACTACGCTCGTGTGCGTTTTTACAATGGTCATAAGCGTAAAAATGACCATTTGTACTTACTCAGAAATTCTGAGCGTATGGGCCTTGAGCGTACCACCTTCGTAACTACGGTGGAGGGGGCGTGTCTGGCATACGATTTTCGTAAATACGGACCAAAGGCAGGGTGAGGCATTTAAATCGTATGGTATGGGCGTGCTAAGCGTCGTAACTACGCATGGAGCTTACGGCCACCCGTAGTTACAATCAGAAAAGTTAGGGTAGGGTTTGCTGGGCGTAAGATGACAAGAGAAGGTATGGCCGAGGGGAGTGCCTGTGGGAATGCATCGTAGGTACGCTGGCGTAAATTTGCTACGCACATGAGCGTTTCATGAGCGTAGGTCTGGATCAGGCCCTTTGATACTAAATGGCCAGGTACATGATTTATAAAATATCTTGATATCTTGGGGGCTTAATGGCTTATGTATGAAATGCACTTTAAAATCACTGTAAAAATATGTAAACAAAAACCCTGAAAATGCATATATGGGTCATATGTGTGTGTCTACATGATTTGCAAAGTGGTACTTGACATGATTTTATAGTGGGCAGCTGGTACTCTCCAAAATAAGGTTGAGAACCGCTGCTTTAAAGCAAGTTTTTAAGATATGGCCCTACAATCATTACATGATTAGGATTTCTTTGATAGTCTACTAACCTCTACTAACCTACTATATAACCTTACACTAATTGTTCCAAGTGAACTTCTCTGAATTCCACCCCAGCACTGCACTCACTGATTTACCTACCATATTTGAATCCATCAATTTTCATATTGACTTGACGAGGCCTGCTCATTTTTCTTGCCTGCTTTAGTGTTAAAACACTCGGATCCATGCTCCCTTTTAACATCACCGCATACACAAATTAGAACTACCTTCTAACTTAATAGCGCCCTCTTAGTTTATTAACTTTCTATTCCTTGCCACTTCAACATGTTGTCACTGTCAACACAACCTTTTAACATACAATCAGTTTGGTTTTCTCCCTATTCTCCTCCATCTCAAAACTTTCATTCCTTTTTCTACATCTAATCTAATTTTTCCACATTCTACCTCTTCTTTCCATGCACAATATAAAATATTGTTTATTCCTGCCTCTGAAATACATTCACCCCCAATTTATAAGTATCTAACGCTCTCATCAAATTGATATTATGATGAAACCTGGTTCTATCCCTCGGAGTATGCTTTACATGTGGTACTCCCCTTTATCCTCACTTCTCATGCAAGAAGATATTGCGTTTTCCTGGCTGAACCTAGCTTCCTTGCCTCAATCTCCACACCCTCCAACATGACTAATATCATTAGGCAAAAAAAATGCTTAGCTCCTGAGTTTCCAACTGTCAGTAACTATGGAAGTCACCAAGAACTTTTTCTTTTCAATGATCAACCAGGTTGAGTGTAAGAGCTGGAAATTGACCAGTGTGTTTTTGTTAGATTGGGTCATGTTGGAGAGTCTGCACCTTCTTGTATACTTGTTTTCCCCTTTTCCTCCAAAGTACCTGTGTGAGTTATGCAGAACCATCTGACCAAATTATTCTCTACCATCTCACTCTTTGGCCAACTACAAATGGGATTCAGATCTCTTAACCACAGAGAACTGCTTGATCTTATGGAAGCTAAGCTGACCAGTCACATACCCTCTGCGCTCTCAAACCTTATCCATCACAGCACTGTTTATTTGTGGTTCATCTCCTACCTGGTAGGACATAACCAGGGACACCAACATGAGGTTTTAAAACTTACATTTATCTATGTGGCTTACTTTACAAATTTTAGTTATGCCTACTTCTTTGTTTCTATCATAATGTACTTCATCTTGAGGTAATCTGTTTATAGCGATAGAAGTTCAATAAATTGATTAATACTTAATAACTAACAGGTCAATGTTTGGAACTATTAAACTTTGAATAGAATTTTCATCTTATTCAGTATATTGGTGTTAGATTGTCTTCTGCATTCAACTTATTTACAGTGACTGCACAGTGAAGCTTTCAGAGAACTTTCTGTTGAAGTTTTTGTGTTGAAGGGTGTGTCTGTTGGCAGGGTTTGTTAATGTAAACAGACAGGCTGGTGATTAACAAAGGTCATTTAGACTTTGGAATCCAGCATGCAGTTCAGTCAGATAAGGTCTTCTATCTGCTGCAAGACAACTTCTATGTGTACAAAGGGAATATGGACATGACTATTACTTCAGGTTTGCTTGGTCATATATATAAGAAAATAAATATGATGAATGCTTGAAGAGTAAGAGAGTAGAGGAACACACAGATATCTTCAATCACTTTTTAACAAAATGAAAACATGTTTTTCTAGAGATGGTTAACTTGAGTTTGCTTCTGAGAAGGAAAACATTTGTGCAGCATGTAGCTTTTAAACAATGTTGCATTTACTTCTAATAGCACTCCTTTTTGCAATAACTGTATGTCTTGTCCAGGAGAGGAATGGTCTCTGAAGTCATGTTGTGTTCAAGCTACAGGCTTCTTAGTGTCTGCATTTAAAATGGCTGCTTCTAAAGCTTTGTGAAGCTCTTTCTCCTATCTCTGGAATATGTGCTGGAAATGATCAGTAGAACAGTGTGTCTTAGCTGAGAAGAAAGGTCTAAGTCTGGGGGATGGTAGAGGGGAAACAACTAACTGATCTGCTTTTCTGTGAAGTGCTTACAATGCAAGAGTCCTCTGAACCATGGAAAAATGTTTTCAGATGTAATAGACTGAAAAGAAGAATGGGGTGGGGCTTCATTTTGTAGCTGAAATTTGATCTACAGCAGATATCAACCACTTCCACACAGTCTAGTCTTGTTCTTTGATATAAAAGCTAGTAGAATCTTCATTACAGTTTACTTTAAACATCAGTGATGTAAAGGCTCACATTAATGGATAGAGGAGATGTAGTTTAGGTGATATTGTGTATTACAGATTATGTTCAGTCTTTCATCAAAGGATTGTTACAGCAGACTGAAGATGACTATATTTTATTGCAATACTCTTTGCTTTAACCATTATTATATTAAATGCAGTACTGTACCCCTAATGACAACAGTGGAGATGATTCAGAGGTATGTGTTAGCAAGACACATTAACACTTAAAAGACACACTAGAGGTTTATTGCATATTTTTGGGTATCTGTCCAAAAGGAATTTTGATAAACGTTCTAATAACCGTATCTACTTTTTTGCTATAACTGTATTGAACTGGATAATGTATATATTTCCAACATTTAATTTTTTTTTCCACTTAGATCACAGCACTGTTTAGAGTTATACTGGAGATGCAACTTGGTAAACCCTCCAAACACTGTCAATATAAATGTTCAATAATATAAATGGAATGTTTTTTAAACTTGGCTTTAAAGTACCATCCGAATTGACCTATATGTAGGGACGGACAATATTTTTTTCCTGATAGAGCTATGTGGAGATCCTTGACCTGATTGTGTTCATTATTACAAGTTAACAGTACATAAACATATCCAACTTGCTCAGGCTGTCATAATAATATGCTTTGGATGTGTAGTATATGGACTACCCAATAGTCCCACCGTGGAAACATATTTTAAGTATTTACTGTGCTTTGTAGGTAGGCCAAGAACTAAATATACCACAGGTGAGAACTTCTAAGATTTAGGCAACGTTTTATACAAACTGAACATGACTGTTATTGATGTAATACTTCATAGCAACCAATGTGCTTGGAGGGGTTAATACAAAGATATTTTTATCTCTGTTTTAGAGGCATGCTACAATTAGCAGGTCACAAGCTCCGAAAAATGTCCATTTCCAAGATATTCTAAGTTCTATTATTTCTTATTTGCTTTTTTTTGTACTCCAGACTGAGAATTCTTATTACCATAAGGGTTTCTACTTTTATTTGTTTTATTGTGGACTGTTGAAATGCCTTCTTAACATGCTGATAAGTAAATAGGATAAAGCAGTATTCCAGGCTATTGCACAATTGTATAAAACAAAAGAGGTGCTACATGTTTAAGATATTGATTGATTACACCTGTTTGATTGAATTTAACTATGTTTCAGTAAAAGGACTTATTTGTCTACACTTCTAAGCACAAATGGCTCTGGTATAAAATCATTCCATTTATATTGACAGTGTTTGGAGGTTTTACCAATAGCAAGTTTTCTCCTCATGGTTTTAGTTGTGCAGACTTCAACAAACCTAGTCTTAGACATCTTGGACTATAGTATAAAAGTAGTGAAAAGTTTTCACCTTCTATGGCAATTTTCTCCCTTTAACTTCCTGTTTGTATGTAAAAAAAAAAAAATAGAAGAAAAAAAAAAGCTGAATGTATAATTTGAGAGGAAGCGGTTACAGCAAATTGTGTGTTGAGTCATTCAACCCATGTCATACTTCATTCCGAGCAGAAAATGGAGGACAGAAGACTTCAAAATATACAAAACATTGGATTCATCATAGAAATTTGTAAATGTATAATTTTCATGTAGCTTATTAGGTAGTTTTATGTCATGGTAGGAGTGGGTGCAGTCATAATTAGAGATTATAACCAAAAACCAAAGAATAAGTTATAAGATTAGGTTAGAGGAGATGATCTTGAGAAGAGCAGATTGTATTTGACCATATTTTTATGGAAGAAATGTATGTTTGGGTTTTGACAAGGGCTGTGACACATAAGGGCACTAGCTTAACATCTGTAGAACCTCAAAGAATATTAGTCCGGCGGTTATATTCAAGATAAACGCTACCAGGAAATGTTGGTCATTATAGTGGGTTGTAAATATATGGAATAAACATTAAGTACTGTCTTGTGTGTAATATATTTGTATTCTGAAGAATTCTTAGACTTATAGTGCAGTATTCTGAGACAGATTGTATATAGAGATCAAAGGCAGTTTTGATTAAATCAATGTTTCCCAACAGAAACCAGTGCATGTTTTTCAGGTCTCCTTGCTAGGGCACAGGTGTGTTCAATACTGACTGACATTTTGAAAGCTCCACAGGTGGTACTCTTTAATTCCCAAGTGATTTTGTGAGTAGACCTGGAAAATATGGATTGTTAGAGGTCCCTGAGGACCAAGGTTGGAAAACACTGGGTTTAATGATAAAACACATGCAGTGAATTTCTACAGAAATTAACATTAAAGATATCTGCAATGTAGCATGAAGACAACAGTAGGTCAATTTACAGAAGAACTATATTTACTGTATGTTTCTTATGTAAAAAAACCCTCAATATTCAAATGTAGCAATAGGGTGAAGGTGAAGAAGAGTGAATAATGTTTTTTGTATAGCCACTGAACACACCTTTGATCGGTACCATAATCCAGAAGAGTTACAGTGCATCCGGAAAGTATTTACAGCGCTTCACTTTTTCCACATTTTGTTATGTTACAGCCTTATTCCAAATTGGAATAAATTCTTTTTTTTTCCTTCAAAATTCTACACACAATACCCCATAATGACAACGGGAAAAAGCTTTAGGGAGATTTTTGCTAATTTATTAAAAATCAAAAACCAAAGAAATCACGTACATAAGTATTCACAGCCATTGCTCAATACTTTGTTGATGCACCTTTGGCAACAATTACAGTCTTATGTCTTTTTGAATATGATGCCACAAGCTTGGCACACCTATCTTTGGCCAGTTTCGCCCATTCCTCTTTGCAGCACCTCTCAAGCTCCATCAGGTTGGATGGCAAGCGTCAGTGCACAGCCATTTTCAGATCTCTCCAGAGATGTTCAATCGGATTCAAGTCTGGGCTTTTGCTGGGCCACTCAAGGACATTCACAGAGTTGTCCTGAAGCCACTCCTTTGATATCTTGGCTGTGTGCTTAGGGTCGTTGTCCTGCCGAAATGCTGAAAGATGAACCGTCACCCCAGTCTGAGGTCAAGAGCGCTCTGGAGCAGGTTTTCATCCAGGATGTCTCTGTACATTGCTGCATTCATCTTTCCCTCTATCCTGGCTAGTCTGCCAGTTCCTGCTGCTGAAAAACATTCCCACATCATGATGCTGCCACCAGCATGCTTCACTGTAGGAATGGGATTGGCCTATTGATGAGCAGTGCCTGGTTTCCTCCAAACATATCGCCTGGCATTCACACCAAAGAGTTTAATTTTTGTCTCGTCACACCAGAGAATTTTGTTTCTCATGGTCAGAATCCTTCAGGTGCATTTTAGCAAACTCCATGTTTGCTGCTATGTGCTTTTTACTAAGGAGTGGCTTCCGTCTGGCCACTCTACCATGCCAGCATGTTTAATTGATTGCTGAAAAGATGGTTGTCCTTCTGGAAGGTAGTCCTCTCTCTAAAGAGGAATGCTGTAGCTCTGACAGGGTGACCATCGGGTTCTTGATCACCTTCCTAACTAGGGCTCTTCTCCCCCTATCGCTCAGTTTAGACAGCCAGCCGGCCAGCTCTAGGAAGAGTCCTGGTGGTTCCGAACTTCTTATATAGACAGGTGCGTGCATTCCAAATCATGATCATTCAACAGAATTTACCACAGGTGGACTCCAATTAAGCAGTAGGAACATCTCAAGGATGATCAGTGGAAACAGGATGCACCTGAGCTCAATTTTGAGCTTCATTGCAGGTATTTATGTCCCATTTGAAAGTTGTACACTAATTTGTGGGATGATAGGGTCAAAAGGACAGGTAGTGTAGTATCTCTTTGATCCCACATTTAAAACTGTCATGTCGCAAAATAATTAATCTGGTTGTTTTTTAAACAAACCGTACCCTTATGCTGAATCTTCTCTTGATTTAGGACACAAAAGATCTTAAGAAGAAATTTACATATATTATAGAGATGTTTGGAATAAAAGTATGAGTGTTTTGAAACAATAAAGCTAAAAGTCATTTGTGAGAACATTATTTAACATGGGCAAATGAGCAATCACATTCTTGTTTGCTTTATAACTTGAATCTGTGCATGAAAGGGAAATCATTGTGTGAATGGAAACCACTGTCTTGTGGGTTGTCACTTCTGAACTGGCTGGGAATTCAATTGCTTTTGCCTCGCAAAGGCAGAGCAATCGATGGCTGGAACATCGAAGATGAAGCTCTGAGTGGTGATTCTAACTTTTACCTGAAACCTTTCCCTAATCCTTACCCTAACTCTCCCCTTCCATTACCCTAACCCGTTCCTGTAGCCTAAGACTCCCTGTAGCCATAGCCTAGGACTCCCATGCCTGTAGCTTAACCCTAAGACTCCCTTCCCCGCAGGCTGATCCTAATCCTACTCTTCTATTACCCTAACCCTCCCATCCACGAGTGTTACCTCTCTGGCAGCTTGCAAAAAATGAATGAGTAAGTATGCCGATCGGTTGTGAGTTATCTCAACATGTCTTAAATAGTACAGCTTATGCGATTTTATTTATGTAATTATAATAAATTGCACATTCATATTTCTTTTTTCTCTGTGATTTTTCACCTTTTACTGTTGACCGAGGAGTAGGCAAAACTCCCCCCTCACAGCTGATTAATTAGTGCCAGAGACCTGTTTGCTGCTATTTTATACTGTTAGATAGAAGAACAGGTCAATAGATAATGTTAGCTTGTTTGAGACTGATGGCAGTGAGGAAAGTTATATTGATAGTTGCCTGGAAATGTTACTCATCATTACTACTCTTGCCAGAAATGTACATGGCACTTTATAAATATTGTGCTCACTACTATTATTGGTTTCAGCATACTCTCCAATGTTTCATGATGAACAAAACGGTGCATACGGGGGGTGTCTGATGGAGAAAGTGTGTCTTTTCCCACACCTGAAATGTGTCTGGCACCGATTCCCATTTTATACCTAATCATAGATCTAAAGAGGAGTCATCTGCATTTTGGCAGAGTTGTGGTAGTCTGTCCCTAAATGCTGCTATAGTGCTATAGAGATTAGATGCTGGATGACTGGAAAGTGAGTATAAGGAAGAGGGTTTATGGCTGGGCCAACACTGAATGTGCCATTCCCAATACAAGTTTAAACAGTTCTGTACTGGCCAAATGGGAATAGTTTGGGGTATGGTTTTGGTAGTTAATTTTGTGTACAAATAGATTAGTTCATAATAACAAGTGTAGACTGATTGATTTCTAAAATATTTGCCTGCTTATAACTCCAATATGATATGTATGCAGTGCCAAAATGTCCATAAATATGTACAGGAATTGATAATAATTTCTGTGTGTTCTGGTATGACATTGCTGTAATGTCCCAGTAAAACATTCACCATTGATCCATCAAATGCAGGAAGTTGTTTTTGCTACTTCTTTGAAAGTAGCATAGAAGCCACATCCTTTGTTTTAAAGACTTATTTGTGTGACTAGACTTGTTGAAAATGAAATAGAATATTTATATTTTAAAAGTAGTTTTCATCATTAAGTATTTTTGATATATATTATTTACTTGAGTATTCTCTTCTAGACAAGGTATATGGCTTTAAATATTTAGTTTTTCGGAAAAATGTATGTATGACAAGATTCCAAGCTTACTTTAGACATTAATGTTTCAGATATTTGCAGTAGTTATACGTTTCCCTTTTCAATTTTATGCACTTCCCAGCAATAGTCATGTCAACGCAAGTGATAATCGTTTAATAAATGTAATGAAATACCAGAACATCTACAACTGTTAAATAAGTTAGGTCTTACAAATAGGTCTTAAAACTATCATTAGGGTGTATCTCAAGAGGACTACACTTGTGTGCCATCTCATACTGTTTTGAAATGAAACTTTCATGTCTCAATTTTTTGCCGTTTTATAGGTTGGTCATCAATGTGAGGAGTATGTGACATAATTTAGGTTTAACAATGGATTAAAACTTACACACATTTTTGATGCACATCTAATAGAAATCCATGTTTTGCTATTTTTGCAGAGGTCGGCCTCAAAATTTATTCCAGGCAAAGTTTGTTTGTGCAGAAAACTCAATTTACTATAATTCTACTTAAAATTGCCTGTTTTCCAAAGTATAATTTTTTTTAGATCTGTAGCTGTTGCCCTCAGACACTCTGCAGTGTGTAATTGTAAAATGAGTATTTCTATATGGAGCAAATAATACTTCCTCCAGCCATTATTTTTCAATTATATCTTGTTAAGAGCAGCAAGAATGCAGATGTTTCCTTAATGTTAGAGTTCTGCTGCAAAACACTGCACTCCTGCTTTACTGGGGTTGGATCTAGATAAACACCAAATTAAAAACTCTCCCGCACCCATTTGAAAATTATCATGAATGTTTATAAGGCGCTACACAGTATCCGCAGCGCTGTACAGAGGCAATAGCAAAGACAATAGTTACATATACAATTCAATACAATAATTAACAGAGGGTATAAAAACATGAATAAGAAATACAATACATGTACAAAGCACAGTACAAAAAAGCAGAACAATATGTAAGGAAAATAAAGATGCTGGATATGTGTGTAGAAGCAGGTGAATAAGTACAGAGACAGACAGTAGAGAGAAAAAGGTGGGAAGTGATGAGGACAAGGTAGAGGGGTGATGAAAGGAAGGAGGAGGACTTGACTCATAAGAGCTAAGTGAGAGATGGCAAATAAACAGGAGACACAGTGATGAAGATGGGGAGGGCAGGTAAGCTTAGGTGGAGGAAGGGTAGGCTAGCCTGAAGAAGTGGATTTTGAGGGAGCTTTTGAAGGATTGGAGGGTGATGTATTGCTTGATAAGATGGGGTAGGTTGTTCCAATGGAAAGGGTCGGCCTGGGAAAAGTCTTGGATGCTGGAGTGAGAGGAAGTTATTAGGTTAGAGTTGAGGGGACGGTCAACAGCAGAGCAACAGGGACGAGAAAGAGGGTGGATGGAGATAAGGGAGAAGAGGTAGGGGGGAGGGGG
>WWET01001733.1:209992-235744 GCA_011038615.1 Limnodynastes dumerilii | reverse complement strand
ATTATTACCTCCCCTTTTAATGCCATTTTAGCAATGTCTTGTAATAGAACATTGTCCATTTCCTCCTCTTGCCCTGGTGGCCTATATATCACTCCAGTACGAAGAATAACACCCTGGGTTTCTATGGTTACACAAAGTGCCTCAGTTTTCTCTCCAGTACACCCTATTAAAGTAGAATTTAACCCTTCCCTAACATACAATAATACTCCTCCCCCAATTTTTCCTACTCTATCCTTTGTAAATAAATTATAACCCGGTATAGCTAAGTCCCAGTCATGATTTTCATTGCACCCTGATTCTGTGATTCCCACAATATCTAGATTATCCCTTGCCATTATTGCGATTAATTCAGGGATTTTATTTCCCAAGCTCCTAGCATTTGCACACATTGCTCTGAGAGGTTGCAATATGAATCTCCTAATGGATGATGACGTATACCTGATACCAGAAATAAGGCTAAGAGACCCTGGCTCTTCTGGTGGAAAGGGTCGGAATCGCAAGTCCTGCACCAGTGCCTTAACAAAAAGTAGCAGAAAGATCTAGGAGAATTAAAAGAAAGTATTGACCTTTAGATTTATCAGTGATTTTAAATCATTGACCACCTTGATCAGTGCAGTTTCTGGAATAAAAGCCTGACTGAAGAGGATCCAGAAGATCGTGTAAGGTAAAAAAAAAGTTAGGTAGGCTAGTGTAGACAAGTCTCTCTAGCAGCTTTTAGGGGCATGGAAGCTGGAAAGCCGATAGTTTGAGGGAGAGTTGGGGTCATTGTTTTTCTTTTTCAGAATTGGAGTGATTAGCGTATGCTTGAATAAAGATGGAAAGAAACTAGGAGAGAGCGAGATTACAGATTAAGGTTAAAGTTGGAATAAGCACAGCAGATAGACATCGACTGACTTGTGAGGGTACAGGTTCAAAAGGACAGGTAGCAGAGTAGAAAAAAACAGAAAAGAGATACTTCCTCTTTATTTGTAGGTTGGAATGTGGACATGTTGCCAGAGTGTGGAGGAGATGAGATGGGAATTATGTTAGTTCATAAGGAGATGGAGCAGGATAATTTTTGTCTGATCTTGTCAATCTTCTCCTTAAAGTACAATGAAAGATCTTGGGCACAAACGGAAGTTGGTTGATTTTGTACAGGACGACTAAGTACGGAGTCAATGTGTGAAAGAGGGCAAGCTGGCCATACACTAGAGCGATTTTGCAATTGTGTTATCGGGCGAATTATCGTTCAAGCGTATGGTAGCGATTTCTTTTCTGCTTATCATCCAATAATCGTCTAAGAACCCCTTTTGAATGATTATTTGATCTTTTGACATGTTTGATTTAAATCTGGCCATAGCAGAAGATAAAATGTAAAATCGCACAGTGTATGGGCATTTTACGATAAGTGTGAAATCTTTGCTGATAAATTCCTGGTGACGTTAATACTTTCCTAGGCATGATTATGCTAATCTCACATGACACCTTCCCCTTTCTGTCTGTTCTGTTACCTGTCCTTTGACCCCTAAACACCAGGCGATTGTATACACAACATGTAATGAAGCACCTGAATTATGGACTTTTAATGGAGCTACATGTGGCCCCTGGGCTTATAATGGACTCTGGCAGTGAACTTAGCGCTGCCCCACTCTTGGGACAACCCGTTATACAAATCTGGAATTAATATCAATATCATTTCAGAGTCTAGAGGTTCCTGGGTTTTTGGTGGTGATCTGAAAGGGTTATCAGTAAGCCATGTTTCAGTTAATGCAAGAAGGTTGAGGTTGTTGGAGAGGAGGAGGTCATGTAGGGAGTTTAGTTTGTTGCAGAGTGTGCATTCCATAGGGTACATTTTAGGGATATTGGGGCTGATCCAGAGCTACGCCCGCCATAGTTAATATGGCGGGCGCAGGCGTAAGATCGGCTGAAAAGATGTTGCCCGGCGTAACTACGGCAACGCCCGATCATGGATCACCAGCACCAGCGTAGTAACTCCACTGTCCCAGCGTATTTACACTCCCTTACGCCGGCTGAAGTTAGGGGAGTGTCAGGGGGAGTCCCACAATGTAACGCTGAGCGTTGGTACGCACAGCGCTACATCGTAGGTCTGGATCAGGCCCATTGGGAGTGATAGGAGATAGGTGATGTGTTTAAGGTTTGCTGAGTTTCTAGAATGTCCTGAATGTGAATGATTTGTATGAGAGATATAAGGAGAACCAGGATTTGGAGATGTACCACCAGCTAACAAAAGAAGAAGAGAAATATATAGAGTATTGTGTGATCTAGGAGCAGTCATAATGTTTTGACCATTAGAGGATTTTAGAGATAAACAAGTTCATGTATGTTAATGAGTGGATTGTAGAGTAGAGCAGGGCCAATATAGATGTAAGCTGATGGATGTAGTGGATCCACTAATAGGATTAAAGAGTAATAAGAGGAAAAGCAATAATTAACGGGGTGGGTTACAATGAGTCCAGCAGGGTGTGTTCAGCATGCTTCCAGAGATGAAGACAGTTTGAAAGTCTTTTAACTCACAGGTCTGGAATTGTTGTTGTCCTTGGTTGGCGTTTCAGCTCTTGGACAACTCTTGTATAACTCTTACATTACACTTTTTAAAATGCACTTATTACAAATGCCATATATTACAATGCCAAAAATCTAGCAGCCCCAATGCTTTACAGCCAAAATGTACTATGGCCAAATACATAACTATACAGAAAGACAGCACTCAGATTATTAGAGGAAAGTACCAGGAGACCTGTTTTAACGATAAAAGTTTTGGCATTAAAATGGAAGTGTATGGCATTTCCAGACACCTAATATACCCTACATGTGGTGTAAGCTGTAACTGTGCGATGTTCAGTTAGCCATGACGTGACGTTCCTCTATCAAAAAAGGAGCATATCATTTGGTAATGAAATAAAATGCTAAAGTGTTATGATGTCCAGATTTTGGCATTGAGGCAAGGGGAGTTATTATTTATAAATGGAACAGGATATAACACTTTACCATTTAATTTAATTACCAATATACTCCTCTTTGACTTGAAATGCTCCTAAAAATTCTATGAAGAAAGGCAAATAAATGTGGCTTCTGCCTTTAGTAATATCACAGTTGTGTCACCTTTGAATTGGTTCCTTTGTCTGACAGATCAGAGTCCTTTGCTTTAGCTCATGCACACTCAAACTTGTACACACTGCATTTTTGATGTAGCAATTTGACATTGTTACTGTAAGTAGTCACGATTTTGCAACTAATGTTTGTACCGTCCACACTGAAACGATTCCTTGCTGGAACAGTAAGAGACATCGGGCATCACTGATATTGAAAATTGGGAGCTCCAAAAAATCAAATCCCATTATGTGAAGCAGTTTCAGACTATTCTGCAACATTGTGTGACAGTACACTCTTGTGATCTGCATGATAATCATCAGAAAACCCTCCATTGTACCCAGCATCACTTCTGTTTTTTTCCCCTGACCTGAGATGACTTGGGGGAGGGCACTAGGACACCAAGCTCTCATTTCCTGTCTGGCTGAAGAAGAAACAGAAATGTGTATTATTTTCTCTCTCATATTCTTTGTGTCTATATTTCTAAGACCATTTTAGTTGTTCCCCTCAAATCATTTGTTAGCATTGTTTTTCTATTGAAGCTGTCTCAAAAAGCTACCAAGAAAATACCATTATTAATAATTAATGTATGACCCATTTACTCCATTAGAACTGTTGAAATTTGTTTTGGATACCTATATCTAGTCTGTGAGGGGAAAAAAGGAAGCGATGACTGTATGTATATATTTTATTTTTGAGGTAGAATTAGATATTTTTGACATGTCCTATCTCTTTTTATCTTTATATAACATCTTAGATCTGATTCATTGTCATCTTTTTGTTTTATCATCCTATCTTTTTCTTGCAGTTATATGTGGTTTGATTTCTGTCCAAACATGCAAGTAAGTTGCTCCACCACACTTAGCCAACCTAATCCTACTGGTAAATCCCCTCCTTTTTATAGTTTGCTTGTCTGAGAAGAGTTAGCACTGTTCTACAAATAATCTTTTTCTATGAGGAGAATGATACAGCTGGGAGTTTTAGGTGTTTTTCTTTCGCTGTAGTTTATTGTGAATATGTTAAAGCAGAAAACTTAGAAATAACTTTTATTTACAGTATCTCTATTATTCAACTAAATATATAGGTATTTGGGGGGGAGGGAGGTTAGTGGACAATTATTAGTAATATGACAGTTTCCTTTTCTAATGGATTTGTAACATGTGGCAGATACATGATAGACAAGGGTAATTGAGTCTGGAATACATCACTAAGGTTTGTTTGGGGAAGGTGGGAGACAAAAAGTAAATAAAGTGAAGACACTTACTGGAAATTTTATTTATTTTATTTTTTTGTTAAAGAGGGTTTACTTTTTGTTTGATTATGATACCTGATATGTCTTGAAGTCATTGGCTTTCAATCGTACCAATTATATACATTATGACACCACAAGTTCCCTTAGCAAAATACTTGAAGCCAGGTGTTTTACTAATCTTCTAAGCACCTCTACATTACTTTGAACATATACCAATACCATTCCTGGGTTCCACTGCTTAACATTTGAAGGAACTCTATTACGTTGCTAATGTGTAAAAATCTGGGTAAAGTTTTAGGTGCTATTAAGAGAAAAAAATTCCAAAACATCTGTGTTATTAATTTGGTTAAGAGATAAAGTAATTTGATACACTGGAAAAAAAAAAAGCTTTATGGTACTAATGAAACCCAAGAAGTGAAAATGAGATTTCTTTTTCACCTTTGTGAAACTAGTTGTGTTACTGATACTTCTACATTTGGAAGCCAGTTCTCTGAGAAGATATGGTTTAAAGACACAGATCATGTTCAAGGGTGGAAAATTCCACTGGCTGTTTTGAAGCTCTTGGTTTTCAAAAGGTATTATTTAATGCATAAAGATACTTTCATGGTCAAGTTCATGTTGTTCCTAGGCTTATTTTTTTGTAACAAAATTCATAAACCGCTTTCAAGGGGTTTACTATATCTTACATATATGTTTGTATTTACGACGATTGGTTTACTATTGTGTACTATTGTTTCTTAAAGCAATATATTTAATGCAGTGTTTCAGGCTACGTAATGGTGGGTAAACTAGGAGATAGATATATCAAGGTTTGGGTATCTATGCTTTGGGCAGTAGCTTTCAGTTTTAAATCTATGCTATGTGAGCAAATGTGTTTGTGTGTTGTAGATTGTGTACATAATGGAATATAATAGGCATGTTTGTTATGTGACATATTATGTAGGTATATGCAATGATTTTGGTATACAGCTGTTAGTTAACACTGCTGTTAATAACTTATAAGGCCCAGCTATTAATATCTACATGAACGTTGAAATGGTGGCTTAGTAACTGCAGTGAAAGCAGTTCTTGAATAACTTCTATGGCGCAGGCAATAATTTTACAATAGCTTAGGAGTGAATCTATTAAGCAGGATGTGCAGTGTCAACATGGAGCATTAGAACTGGTTTCCAAAAGTAAAGGAATGTTGTTTCATTTCAGTAAAAGCATATCCAAGATTATACAATAGTTGTTTTTTTTTTAAATAAATCTCCATACAAATGATGGCTTAGTAGAATGGCAATTATTATTAATTTGTTTTTCATTTTGAAGATAACTCTACAGTCCTAGAATTTCAAGCATCAGACTGTTGTGAGGCGACCTAGTCTGGGGAATTTAATGCATATATCCTCATTTAGATCCTCACTTCATTGAACTAGCACATGGAAATAAGTGATTGCTTCTCCCATAAAGATTCTCTTTCTGTAAGGAAAGATATAATTGCAAGATACACAGTTTTCCAAAACAAGACAGAGCTGGAAAAACAAAGATTGGGAAAATATAACATGTTGCAGTTTCTCTTTTACAAAACATCCATGTTTGGATGTAGCCTGACTTTTGACCTAATCATACCACATAAATTGGACGCTTTAGTTGAAAACACGCTCCAGTTTAGCTTTGTGCTGAGGTATAATAAGATTAAAATCCAATGATCTTCAGCTGTCAGGCCCTAAACAGGTTACATTAAATGCTGAGTTGCAATAGAGAGAAAAATGTTAATTAGCAAATTAAAGAAAATACAAATGATTGTGAAATATTTGAATGAACAGTAGTGAGCAAGAACTTTATTAAAGTGTATATATTGCATAATAGCCTTAAAAATCACTTCATAGAAGGTGTAATTAGTCTATTAAATTTACTTTATTGTTTATTCCTATAAATGCCTCACAGGAGTAGAAATAAACAAAACCTAATACCACTGAAGATAATTGGTTTAGGTTATCTTCTAATTGTGTTAGATACAATGTAACTATTCAGTTTTTGAAACAATCAATTTTATTTCCAATGTAATAGTTTTTTTTTTGTGTTTATTGCATGCAGCAATTTGTGACATTGGTGGTGATGGTCTTTATATTCCATAGATTTTCATATGGTAACATCTTTTAATTTTTGTTTCAATAATGTAACCTATGACTTTTTATTTCAGTTAGCAATATGTCTATTATTGTGTCTTCATTGACATTGGATTATAACCATGTCATTCGTTTACTACTATATAAAGTGCCTGTGCTCTATTCACCCAGGAGTTGATCCCAAAAGTTCTTTTTTAATGCAGATCAGTGAAAGGATGACAATATAGAACAAATCTTAAAGGTTAAAGTTTAGACTTGGAATAGACTGGCTGGTTATACACTTTTTTGTTTTTTATCAAATTTTTTCTGCAAATTTGCTGGTGTGCGGAGCTCTTCTCTTCACAATTTCTGTCTGCTTTCATCTTTTATTTATTTTATCACAATTGCTGGCTGCAGAGTTTTGGCTCTGGGTCCTAACTTTATCTTAACTGGATGCAAATTTTATCAGATACTGAACATAGAGAACATTGAGCTTAGTTTGTAGCAATTAATTTGGTCATTAAAAACTATTTTTTAGTCTCAACTGTTGGGAGCTTTTTTCGTTAATTAATTTGTTTCCCTATGATCAGTTCTCCATCAGGTTAACAGGTTACTCTATAAATGCAACACTACACTAAGTAGTTCTCTCTTTTCGAACCTCTGGAGACTGTTGAACTTCGGTTTGTGTTTTGGAAATTGTTTTTGTACTAGCCATTGCATAAGCTAAATGGCATTTGGAATTGAGCACTCCGTCTTGTAGTTTTCCATTCCTAATTTTGCATGAGGATAGAGCAGTGCTCTGCACTTTCCCATCATTGCTGACACCATAGGTCTACAGGTTCCATATTAACCAGGAAATTGTACTTCCAACCTTTCATGCTGTAGCCAACAATCACTGATGAGACGTGTAGTGGAATACGTTCTCTTTAAGTAAGTCTGAATTCGGTTCAATATTAACTTTCAGTTGCCTTGATTTGCTTTGTTAACATCACAACATGTACTAACTTTACACTTCCACAGAGGCTGGCATATTTATTTGCAAACATAATGCATGTTACCTGCAATTGCATGTTCACAGGTAACCTTTTATGCTGTGGAAATTCCATATACCCTAGGCAGCATTGGTTCTGAAGATATCCCTATCTAAGGGATCTTCCAATTATATTCTGGGATTTCTGCCAGAATAATTATTAAACGTATTGAAGTATTTAACATTTTTCATTTTATACTTCATAATAGTTTACTAGGAAAAACATGTATAGAGGTTTTCAATATTAGTAATGCTTTTAATTTTACTCATAATATTATTGCTAAATGAGGTATTGGGACTCTCTATTAGAATAGTGTTAGCTATGCATGTCCGTAAGATGACTGTCACTGAACCATTGGATGCAATATAAAATAATGTATAAAGAGAATGTAAATATTAATATAAACCGTTAAACTGAGCTTTAAAAGAAAAGTTGACGTGTGAATGGAATATTACTTCTCTTCTAAGGGCAGACTATCTGAGCCAGATTAAACATAATCCAAAACAAATATTTGATCCCTACAATTAGAAATGTTAGAAATGTTTAATATTAAAAGTAACAGTATAGTTGTTCAGGTGATCGCATATAAGATATTTAATAGAGGAAACAAAGGAAAAACAATCTCTGCCATATCTGCCTCTGAAGAACTGCCTTTTATCAAGCTACAGTGAAGTACGTGACTCTTCACCTCAGGCTTATTGCTTTTAGTGGTTTCTTCCTACGTTGTTTTCTAAACAACATAACTGCACTGCATCTATATAACATGGTTTCCATTCATTCTTCCAGCTATCACATTCCTCAGTCACATCCTGCCCCCTCTACTCACTCAGCAGCCACACAATCCCTCATTCTGCCATCCGTTCCACCTCTCTCCTCCTCTTCTTCTTCAGGAGACGCTAACCCTGTCTACCGTCCTCTGGCTCTCTCCACCACCTCTCCCATCATGGTCCTTCTATTCAACTACTAAGCCCCGCTCTCTCCTTGTCACCCCTCCTCACCCCACTTACATCGCACAAAACTGCCTACTTGCCCACTACTTGCAGTATCCCTTTCGCATTCAGGAGCCCTCACCATCACTGCTTACTTTGTCTCACTTCATCTCAGTACTCAAAATCTATCTCATCTACATGCTACAGCAGTCATGATTATATCATACGCCTCTCTCCCATTAACTCTGTCCCTCTCTTCTGTGCTCTATGGAACTCCTACTCCTTGGATCTCCTCTCCATAACCAAATCCTGGATTACCCTCCTCAGATACCGCTTTCCTTCTCCTCTCGGAGATGTACCATGGTGGTGTTGGGGTTCTCACCTACCAACTCATACCGTCAAAACCATCCCTCTCATTCTCTACATTCGAGTTTCATGCTGTTTATCACTTCCAACTTGTTCACATTCTTGTAGCTGTTCTCTGTTGTTCCCTCAACCCTAACTTCAAATGCCTTGACAACTCTCCTCCTGTCTCCCCAACTTCCTCTGTCCAAGGGCCACTCCTTTCTGCCCATTCTGCTTGACTTCCTGCTGCTTTTAACACTATGAACCACCCTCTCCTCTAACAAATCCTTCTCTCTCTCGGTCGATACCGCCCTCTCATGGCTGTCCTCCTACCTCTCCTGAACATTCTCTTATGACTCCATTTCTCTCTCACTTCCACTACCACTAGGTTTCCCCCAAGGTTCTGTTCTTGGACCTCTCCTATTCTACCTTTACACATCCTCCTTAGGTAAGCTCATTAACCTTTTGACTTCCTTTATTATCCCTAAACTTCAGAATTTCAGATCTAGCTCTCCTCCCCTGTCGTTCCCTCCTCTTTCCTCCCCCTGAATTTCCAGCTATGTCTCTGCTATTTCCTACTGGATGTTCCAATGTTTTTTTTAAACTTAACACGTCTAATACCCCTTTCAGATTGCCGCCAAAAACCCAGGAAACTGTGTTTTTGGTGGTGATCTATAAGGTACCGGGGTCCTGGTCCCGGGTCTAATAACATGGGACTCAGACATGGCAAAAAAAAGGGGTTTTTCCTGTGATCAGTGGCAATCTGAAAAGTGCTGACCTGTGTTTTCAACCTGAGTCTCACCTAATACACCCGATTGGAAGGATTTGTTTACTGTTGGTATGCACTTGAAAAATTGAAGCCTCAGGAGAGTATCTCGAGGGAAGTATCCTTTAGCTGACCGAGGCCTAGGGAGACTGTGAATTCTGTTGATTAATAGATCATAATTCATGGTTCCTGGTAGCAGTTTGCGAAATATAGCCATTGCAAAGTTTTGTAAGTCTTTATTAGTTATTGACTCTGGGACTCCTGTGATTTTAATATTATTATGTCTGGAGCAATCCTTCAGATCAGCTAGCTTGTCACGCAACTGTGAGACTTCGGATTGGAGATAGTTGAGAGTGTTTATTAAATCGTTATGTGAGGTGATCAGCTCATCCATTTTGGGTTCAAGATGGTCGGTACGTTCAAACCGCAACTTTCATTTCAGACATATTAAATCAACTTTAAGGGCAGTGAAAAGTTGATGCATGGTATGTACTATGAGGGGGGCATTAGGGTCAAGGGTAACATCACAATTTTTCTAAGGTGAGGGACCGGGACTTTTGGATGGTGAGGCTGAAGCGGAGAGATGATCCCTGTCTGATGCAGGTGATTTATTAGCAGATTTAGACAGTTGCATAACCGGACCAGCGGGGTAAGTGTTGTGTCTTTGGCTCTCTATTCTGGAGCTAATGTAGAGCATGTCTTCTCCGGTCCGTGGTCAAACCACACCCAATCTCTGTCCTGCACTTTCTCATTTTCAGGTAGTTGTTTTGCAAATCCTTTTAATTAAATTAATATTACAATACTACAGAATATATTACCAACTAATATCCTAGGATCGTTTTTTATAAGAGTTCCGTGCTAATATCTTTAAAAGTGTTGCTTGTGATCATTAGTAAATTCGGTGTCAGAATCAAACATACTTCAACAATCGCCTATTTTACAGCTGTGCTAGCCACAGCTGTTCTATTCAGCAAGGCAGTTCTACATTCTATACATTTCGGCATGTTATTTACGTATATCATAAAATCCTATGGACAATCTCTAGTGCCCATCGTTTATATAGATTTAGATTTTATTTTTCTTTCATGACCTGTATATTTCATATATTTCGTTCAGGCATATGCATCCTTTGACATTCCAGGTGTTGTGAAACAAGTCCCATCATGGTTTGCAATGTATTAGTTAAGCTTATTCGGTTGGGGAATGCTGGGAGCTGTAGCTTCACAATACCTGGAGTGTCAAATATTCCCTCTGTCTGGTCTAGCAGTGGATGTCCTTACTGTAAACCATTTCTTAATGCTAAATTTAAAACTACTTATTTTTTATGTATTGCTTATTATAGCACCATCATATTATGTAGCACTTTACCATTTTAACAATCATAACATGACTGGGTAGTAATAAGCAAACTGGGTATGTAAGGGGTTTCTGTCTGTAATCTTACAGTTGAGCAGTGATACATAAGGGCAAGTGCTATTAATTACACATGGGACCAGCCCATTATCAGTCTCTGGCCATAATGACTGTTTTAGAAAGAGACATCTGAAAGATCTTTTTAGTCTGTCTCTATTTTGAAAAACAGCTGTTTTGGAATTTTTTTTTCATGGGTTAGTATGCCATATTTACCCATCACTTTTCAGATCCCGCCGGACATGTTGCATCCGCCACAGACCCCACCGGAGAGGTGATTAACCTGTTAGGATTAGGCTCTGGGGAAGGGATGGTTAGTGTCATGGAAGGGGTGGGTTAGGGTCAGGCTGCGGAGAGGGGAGACTCAGGGTTAGGCTACAGGGAGGGGAGTCTTAGGGTTAGGCTGCGAGGAAGGGAGGGTTAAGGTTTTGGAAGGGTATTAGGGAAAGGGTTGGAGTAAAATTTATACTTACCTTTTGGCGCTCCAGGTATCAATTGCTTTGCATTCTTGAGGCAAAAGCATTCAATTTCCCTGCCAGTTCAGAACTGACTGGAAAAAAACGTCCTTTTCAAAATAGGGCTGTTCTCAGTGGAGAGCCACACCCAGACAAGCCAGGTTTATATGGTAAAAGTTCTCAGTGCTCTGCAGTCATACAACAGTGTTAGTAGCCTAACTAAGGGCAATTTTAGTATGCAAAGAGAATGGGTTTGTGTTAATCTTGTAACAGTAAGGAAAGCTGGATAGCACACTAGCTATAAATAGGGTAGACAAATTCTAAAATGTTGAGGAATTTGGTAAACTTGGCTGTAGAGGAGTTTTAAGAGAAGGTTATTCCAGAAAGTGGATGCAGCCCGAGAGAAGTCCTATAACCTGGAATTAGAGTATTGAAATAGTGTAAAAAAAAAAAAAGAGCTGTATATCCTGTGAAGATCTAAGAGAGCAAACTTGAGATGATTGAAGATATGTATGCAGTTGTAGTCTTTTTGATGGCCTAGTAGGTTAGCAAAAGCATTCTGTATTTAATTCTGTAAAATACAGAAAAATATGTAGGGACTGACAGAGTGGGCCTGCTCTAGAAGAATGTTTTGCAAGGAAAATAAGTCTAGCTGCTGCATGCAATATAGACTGTATGGGGTAATTTGTTTTATGTGGAAGTCCAAAAAGGAAAGCATTGAAATAATCAATGCAGAAGATGATTTATGCTTGAATCAGAGTTTTTGCAGTGTCTTGTGTGCGATATTTGCATATTCTGGCAATGGTTTTTAGATGAATGTGACAGTATTTAGAAACGGATTATATATAAGGAACAAAGGACAGTTCGAAGTCAAGTGTTAAACATAAGCAAGAAGCTTGAGTAGTTGGGATTATCGCTGTGTTGTCAACAAAAATAGAGAGACCAGGTGGGTAGGTTTTATTGACAGGTGGAAATATTGTCAGTTCTGTTTTTGAAAGATCAAGTTTGAGATGGTGGGAGGACATCCAAGATGAAATGGCAGAGAGACATTCAGTTAGGCAGGCCAACACAGATGGAGAGAGATCAGGAGTGCATAGATAGATTTGAATATCATCTGCATAGAAATGATCATGAAATCCAAATGACTTTATTAGCTGTACTATTAACCATTGTTAGTTTGTTTTCTTCTCCTGTTCTGCAGTGTGGTATAAAGTTGTCTTGTTGAAGACATTTTTACTTTTTCTTCAGAACTGCACAAATGAGGCTTTCAGAGAACTTCCTTTATAAAGGGTTGTGGAAGGCTTTGTGTTGAAGGGTGTGTCCGCTGGCAGAAACAGTCAGACTGACTTGTGCTTAACAAAGGTCTTTTAGACTTCTCTCTGCAGAAGGACAACTGACTGCTGGGGACAACTCACATGAGAGCAGAAAGAATATGAACTGTGTTTTGGATTCAGGTTAACCCTTTTTATGTTACTAGTGTCTGCTGGTTTCATGTGTTCTCTCAGAATTTTTCTAAAATAGAGAGCAGAGTAATATTTTTGAACTAGACATTCTAAAGTAGTTTTTAATGCTTTAAACATAAACATCATTTTGTAATATACTCTTTCATACAAAATTGCGTATTCAGGTGTGAAATGAGTCTTCTTGATCAGTGTGCTTTATGTAGACTAAAGTGATCTGCTCTGAAGCCATTATACGATATTTAATATGGCTGCTTGTATACCTCTGATGTTTTTCCTCACAGAAGATGTGAGGCTCCTCACGTCCAGTTCTACGTTGGAACATGTGCTAGATATATTCAGTAGGGCAGTGTTCCTTTTAACTGAGAATAAAAGGTCTAGGCTTGGGGGATGGTAGAGGAAAAACTGGCTCATCTGCTTTTCTGTGAAGTGCTTACAATGCAGTAGTCTTCTGCACCTTGGGGAAAAAATGTTTTCAAATATAATGGATGGTGCAGAAGAGACTGGGGTGGGGCTTCATTTTGTAGCTGTAATTTAATCTACAGCAGATAGCAACCTCTTCCACACAGTACAGTCTTGTTCTCAATATAAAGCTTGGCATAACATTATCACGTCTGGTTTTGAAAAGCTTCAAAGCAAAATGTTATATTGATGAGGGAAAAGACAAGCTGCAGCTTTGGTGAAAGTATCTTAAAGAACATTTCACTGTTCATTAGTTCTAGATGGCGTTTATTTATATATTTATATTTTAAGTAGCTCTTATTATATGAAATTTTAAGTGTGACCTTACTTTATTATATTCGTCATGCTTTTAGATGCCGTTGCTGCACATTTTGCAATGTTGATATTGTTACATGTATTACAACTGCAATAACTGTAAAGCCAGGTACAAACGACATGCTTTTCTTACGATGATTGTTCCAATCATGTTATAAATGAGTGTATGGAAAGATATCTGCATGGTGTGTATGCTGCTGTGATCATGCCTGATCATTGCAAAGTACATAATGTTTAATTGCATTATTTCATACTTCTGTTACAGTTCAAACAATACTGCTTCATAGAAAATATGAACTGTGTACCCATGTTATAACAACAAAACAATCTAATTATTGAGTTTATTTAATGCTAGTTGTCTACAAACTGGCCATGTGGCAATCTGTTAATAATCATGGGGTAAGTAAATTGACTCATTAATTTTGGGAGCTTAAACTTCACCTCATGATTATCAAGAAGTTGTTATATTTAAGAAAAATACTGTCATTTGTCTGCGAATGCCGAACCAATTGAAGAAAGAAAATGTACATTTCTAAATTTGCTCTCTTGACCTTGTTAATTGATCAATATGTTTAATCCATTGTCAAACACATTTAGTTTTATATTTATAAATTTAAGTTAAAGTAAAGTAATGAGAATGAGCTAATCAAATCAATCATGTGCTTGAAAAGTATTTAATGTTATTTTAAAATATTAGGCTGAGGTTGCCAGAGTGTGTTTTAATACTTTTTTTAAAATTATACCTGAATGATTAGATTTTACATTACAAATGTGTGCTGAAAATAAAGCATGGTGTATTTAACTAGAAAAAAATACTAAATTTAATAGAAAAAATGGGATTAAATATTCTTTTTCGCAAAAGTGAAATGTCAAACATTTATTATCCAATACATGTAGGTTCTGCTGTACAATAAACACTTATTTTCTTCATCTGTTTCAGAAATTCCTGATGTGAAAACATTTGACCATGGAAGTTCTTCAGTGTGATGGTTGTGACTTTAGAGCTCAATCCTATGAAGATCTGAAGGCTCACATACAAGATGTCCATACTGCATTTTTGCAGCCCACAGATGTTACTGAGGAAAGTTCTAGTCAGGCTAGACCTGCAGCTTCAAGTTCCACCAACCAACCTGAAGCTGAGTTTTCTACTATGAAAGATGAATTTGTGCCTACAGAAGAAACTCATGGTGGGTGGAATATATGAGTAGTTTTGTATTCTTGCTAGAGTGGTATCCAGTTACTCATGTTAAGAAGCATATATATGACCAGCCATTCATTATGTTAAGTATACAATTGCTAAAATATTTCACTTAATTAGTTAAATGATTGATTTATTATTGCTTTATCTTTTCAGGACCGAATACTCCTCAGACAACAGCAGTTTCATACTACAGTAACAGTCCTAGTTTTTATGGCATGCCTTCTACAAACAATTCTAAACCAACTAATAAGTTTTTCCAGTGTAAATACTGTGTTCGTTATTTTCGATCTAAATACCTCCTTATGGAACACACTAGAAAAGTTCATGGAGGAGGAAATCTTGGAACCCCTGGAAATTATAACATTATGCTGCATGATGGATTTGGGAAAGTGTTTTCTTGTCAGTATTGTACTTACAAGTCTCCCAGAAAAGCAAGAATTATTAAACATCAGAAAATGTACCATAAGAAAGAAACTCTAGCATCTACAATGTCTCAATCAGCTCCTGTTCCCTTACCAATGCAAGAAACCTGTAAAGAATTGCCAGCTGAAGTGGTAGAGCGAAGTATATTAGAATCTATGGTAAAACCTTTAACAAAGTCTAGAGGTAACTTTTGCTGTGAATGGTGCAGCTATCAGACACCAAGAAGGGAGCGCTGGTGTGACCATATGATGAAAAAACATCGTGGTATGGTCAAAATATTGTCAAGCTTAAGACAAGATGGAATAACCATTCCTGACCTACAGAATAAAGGTGGACAAGTACCTGGACCTGGAAACAACTTTATGCCACTAAACATGGCAACACATGATCTTTCTAATGCTAATATTTCTAGTTACAGGGGTCCTATGAGTAACCTCCCAGGAGGTAATACACCTAAATATCAATCGATGCCATATGCTCCAATAAAACCAAAACTCACCACAAATGCTGGACTTTTGAATTTGTCAGACCGGTCCTCTTATGGAATTCCAGAAAAGTCAAATTCTATGATTGATATGGATGAGAACAGCTTGTTAAATGACTCAAGTTCTGATGAAGACTATATTGAAGTGGATGGGGAGAATGGCTTAAGTTTGATTGACCATGAAATGTCTGGGGAACCACTTTTGGGATCAGAGAGTAACAAATTGTTGGAAACAAAGGGAATTCCTTTTAGAAGATTTATGAACCGATTTCAGTGTCCTTTTTGCCCGTTTCTTACCATGCATCGACGGAGTATCTCTCGTCATATTGAAAATATTCACCTGTCTGGGAAAACAGCTGTTTACAAGTGTGATGAATGCCCCTTTTCATGCAAAAGTCCATTAAAGCTGGGTGCACATAAACAATGTCACAGTGGTGCATCACCTGAGTGGGATCATTTGAGCTCACTAAGTGAAAGTATGTCTTCATCAATAAATGAAACCTATGAAACTAACAATATGAATGGAAGAAAGTCTGCAAATCTAACAGACTCTTCCCAACAGAACCCATACAAGTGTACTATGTGCAACTATTCTACAACAACCTTGAAAGGCCTACGTGTTCATCAGCAGCATAAACATTCTTTCTGTGACAATATGCCAAACAGTAGTAGCAATCTCTTACGACCAATGCAAGATGAGCTAGATGCTAATAATTCTGGAACAGTGAGAAAAAGTCAGACTTCTATTTTGGGATTATCTTCCAAAAATAATTTTGTAGCAAAGACATCCAGAAAAAATTTAAATGACTTTCCTTTGGATTTGTCGCCTGTTAAAAAAAGAACAAGAATTGATGAAATTGCAAGCAATCTTCAGAGCAAAATTAATCAAAGTAAACAACAGGAAGATTCAATCATTAATGTGGAGGATGATGAAGATGAAGAAGAGAATGAGGTGGAAATAGAGGTAGAACTTGACAAAGAGGAGGATCCTTCAGAACAGATTGAGGAAGGAGATCAGTATCCTATTCAACAAATATGGAATCGGGAGATGAGTATGTCTCAAAAAAATTTGAACTTTAGGAACATCCAACATAATTATTCTGTAGCCAATGGAGCAGAGATTGAGTTGACATTGTCTGATGATGACGAAGATTACTATTTCCAATCTGTTGATCTTAAAGACCAAGATCAAAATTCATCCGCTACCTGCAACCAATCAAATCTGTACAGCGAGAGTGACCAAAACAATGAGAATTCAGAATATAATGATGATTCTGGAAGATTATATTATTGTAAGCACTGTGACTTTAGCAACAAGTCGGCACGAAGTGTTAGCACTCATTATCAGCGCATGCATCCTTATATTAAATTCAGTTTTAGATATATTTTGGATCCCAATGATCACAGTGCTGTATACCGATGTCTTGAATGCTACATTGATTATAATAATTTTGAGGATTTACAGCAACATTATACAGAGCATCATCCAGAAGCCATGAATGTTCTTAATTTTGACCAGTCAGATCTAATTTATAGATGCCGCTTTTGTTCTTACACAAGTCCAAATGTTCGAAGTTTGATGCCACACTACCAAAGAATGCATCCGACAGTTAAAATCAATAATGCAATGATCTTTTCAAGCTATGTTGTTGAAAGAAGTCAAGAAGAACTCAATTCTGAATCTCAAACATTAAGAGAGATTTTGAATTCTGCTCCAAAAAGCTTGGTGACATCTACACCATCAGGACATGGGGCCAGTGGCTCATCCTTTAATAAAAGTACTGCAAGCCCTGGGAAGTCTCCCCCTCCAGAGATTGAAAATCAGAAGAGTTCTGTTGTTAATAATGTTGTAGTATATGACTGTGATATTTGTGGATTTGCAAGTCCAAATATGCATTCTGTTTTAGTTCACTATCAGAAAAAACATCCTGATGAAAAGGCCTCCTACTTCAGAATTCAGAAAACAATGCGTGTTGTCTCTGTGGACAGCGGAACAGCTATTTCACAATTGGCATTTGATGGAGGTTCTTCCGTAACTCCAAATTCTACTAATGTGGCTTCTCCACCAGAAGTAAATATTGAGTTATACTACTGCAAACACTGTTCATATAGCAATCGCTCTGTTGTTGGTGTGTTGGTTCATTATCAAAAGCGACACCCTGAGATAAAAGTCACTGCAAAGTATATTAGGCAGGCACCTCCAAATTCTGAGACCATGAGAAATGCAGATGCTCCAAAAAACACTCCTGGAAAGCAAGCGCAGAATCCAAAAAAAGGCAATGTTCAACCAAAAGAAAATGAAATGTTCTTCTGCCAACATTGTGACTATGGAAATCAGACTGTAAAAGGAGTTCTAATTCATTATCAAAAAAAGCATAGGGATTTTAAGGTAAATGCAGATGTTATTCGACAACACACAGCTGCAATAAGGAGTCTCTGTGAGCAAGGTCAAAAAAAGTCTACAACAAACACTCAAAATCTACCATCAGCTATGGAGCCTGAAAAGAAAAAGCTCAGAAGTCTTAAATGTAGGCAATGTTCATTTTCAACCCCTTATGTGTATGCTCTTAGAAAACATATGAAGAAAGATCATCCTAGTCTTAAGGCTACGGTGACTTCTATATTGAAATGGGCGTTTTTAGATGGCTTCATTGAAGCCGGTTTTCACTGTGAATGGTGTATTTACTCTCATTCAGAGCCAAGTGGTCTTCTAGAACATTACCAAAGGCGCCATCCGGAACATTATGTAGATTATACTTATATGGCAACCAAGCTGTGTGCTGGACCGGATACCTCACCAGCACAAATGTCAGCTGAATCAAAATCCTATAAGTGTAGAGATTGCACATTTGAAGCTACTTCAATTTGGGATATCACTAATCACTACCAAGCTGTACACCCATGGGCTCTAAAAGGTGATGAATCTGTCCTGCTTGAGATCATTAAAGAGAAGGATGCTGCACAAAAGTCAAATTTAGAAGAAGATATATCTTTAAAGCCTCATGCTACCCAGAAAGGCTTTACAAATACAGAATCTCATACAGAGAGTGGTGATGATTCAAGTGTGATACAAGATAAAACCTCACAAATGCCTGTTTCTTTGTCTTCGTCGCCATATCAGTGTACGGTTTGCCTATCTGAGTACAACAATCTCCATGGCCTCCTGACCCATTATGGCAAGAAGCATCCTGGCATGAAAGTTAAAGCTGCAGATTTTGCACAAGATGTCGATATTAAACCTGGGGCAGTGTATAAATGCAGACACTGTCCATACATTAACACACGTATTCATGGTGTTCTTACTCATTACCAAAAACGTCATCCTTTAATAAAGGTCACTGCTGAAGATTTTGTGCATGATCTGGAACCACCTAATGAATCTGCTCAGAATGAAAATGAAGAAAATAATAGAATATTCAAACAAGGTTATGGGGCCTACAGGTGTAAAATATGCCCCTATACGCATGGTACCTTAGAAAAATTAAAGATTCACTATGAAAAATATCATCATCAACCAGAACCAGACATGCTGTCAGAAGCTTTACAGAAAGAAGTTGTTGCTACGGCTGAACCAGAAACTCCACCAGAAGAACATCCACCTCAAACTGTTGTCACTCTAGAACCTGGTGAAGTGACCGAAATGACTGGCTTCAAGCCACGTAAAAACACTGCCTCACACACAGTATTTAAATGTCAATTATGCAAATATTTCTGCTCTACCAGAAAAGGGATAGCTAGACACTACCGCATCAAACATAATAATGTACGAGCACAACCAGAAGGAAAGAATAATTTGTTCAAGTGTGCACTCTGTTCTTATACTAATCCAATTCGCAAGGGTCTTGCAGCACATTACCAGAAGCGGCATGATATAGATGCCTACTATACTCACTGCTTAGCTGCTTCTAGAACTGTTACTGATAAACCAAACAAAGTTGTTGTTCCTACTCCACAGAAAGTGGATTCTCCTGAACTAAGTGAAGAGTTGAAGAAGGCCATTGAGATGAAAAAATGTAATATCTGTTCATTTCAGTCTTACAGCAAGAAAGGGATTGTGTCACATTACATAAAAAGGCATCCTGGCGTTTTCCCCAAAAAGCAGCATTCTAGTAAGCTGGGTGGTTATTTTACACCAATCTACGAAGAAGAAAATGCCAGCCAAAGCTCTTCTGAGGATAAACAAGAAATTGAAGCATCAATTAAAGAGGAGTCACTAGAACAAGAATTGCTTCCATTTAGATGTATTAAATGCTTTAAACTGTCATTTAGCACAGCTGATCTTCTGTGCATGCACTACACAGACCATCACAGCAAGGACATAAAGCGGGACTTCTCCATCTTGGGTACATCTGGAACCCGCTCCTATACCACCACATATCAATGCAAACATTGCAATACTAAATTAAACAGCATTGGTGAACTGACCTTCCATTTGAACTCTCACATTGAGGACTTTCAAAAACGTGCCAAACGCCAGGAGAGGCGGAAACAGCTTTTGAGCAAACAAAAACATGCTGAGACCTCTACTTCTGATGTTAAACAAGAAAAGGTAAGCTCTATTATGTTTTGCTCTTTTCCATTTCCATACCATTGAGTCTGTCCCATTTCTAATGTCTCCTATTATATTATTATACATGTATTACAGTGAAGTTACTATTATAGTTGTTAATATTAGCACTGTGTAACAAATTCATATAAAACATAAAATATTGTCACTGCTTTCTTGCATGTTGGCATGAATACCAGTGTGCTTTTATTGAGCCAGTGTGTTGTAGATAAAGCTACTTCATCCTAAGGAACTCTAATGAATAATGTTTGGAACGCTGAAGAACTGCAGCTTTACAAAATATGCTGTAACCTATAACAACCAATAAGCCATTTTGTTCCATTGTCAACATTTTCAGCAAATCTGTTTCTGTGGGTTACAGCGCCATGCTTGTTGTTTTTCTCTTCTGATGATATTTCTAGTTTTGTATTTGTTGGCTACATGTCATTGAATCTCCATAGACCTTTGATACATTCCATTGTGTGGCTGAATGATTAGTAGACTGTCTTGTTTGTGCCCTTTTTAGAAAATAACTATACAGTATGAAAGCTGAACAGTTAGGTTACCCAATGGTATTCCTTGATTTGAGCACCGATGGCAGTGGTTTCAGAGAGATATAGACTGGAATGGTCTAACTACTGGAAATCACAACAGTATTGGAAAACTAATATAGCCAAAATGTATGTGATATAAATGAAATACTAAGAATAAGAGTTAATGGATAGTAAGTTGACAGACATTGATTTAAGCAAAATACTAGAATAAAGGAATATCAGTGGTAGGACTTTTGTAGGCTAGAGCATTATCCAGTCTGTCATAAGAGTTACTTAGGTTTCATAAAATGATGCACTACAATGGGCTACAATTGTAATAGAAATTCTCTTTATCCCCCCCCCATCCCTATCCCCCACCAATACATGTCTATACATTTATTATGGGGTGATATAGGGTCATGTGACATTTTCAAAACTACTTTGCTGCACATTACTGGTTTAAAATGTTATAAAACAAAACTTTATAATTCAGTAGTACATGAATCACATTATATAAGTGAAAGAATCCCTTAGCAGTTAAATTGATCTGTATAGTTTACAAAGGTAAATGCAACATAATAAATATACTGTGCATTTGGCATAAGCAATCCCAGCATGTTCTGACGTTTAAGGACAATTGACACCTGTTGTGCGCTAAAGAATAATATAAAAAAGCATAAATAAAATTTATGTAATAGCTCTATATTAAATAAAGGCAATCCTAAACTCCTCTTTCATACTCCACTAATCCATAATCATTTGACCTTAAAATACATCTCTGTTGGATAGCTGTAAGGATATATGGCGGTTGTAGTTTCAATGAAGTACTTCCCGCGTTTTTACTCAAACAACTGTATACCTTACAGTTCTATTTCACCCGCTAAACCCCTACTCATTAGTACGGCAACTTTAGGGTGAAAATCACAGACCATATAAGGAAGATTACTCATGGACTAGTGAATCTGCGGCAGTGTAGACAATACTAATAACTTTTTGAAGATTAGGTGACTTTTTCAGATTTGCACAAAATCATTCTATTTAAATAATGACATTTTGCTTCTGCTTCAGTTAACTTAAATATTTATTGATAATTCACTTTTTTAGCTGACTTGTTTTTGAGTAAGAAATTGTAAAAGTATTTTAGCAAAAAATCCACATGACCAAAAACTACAAACCAACACATTATTCCCCAGCTGTGTCACAGAATTGTAGTTTATAGTGTAACCTTTGAGCAGTTGGGCCTGGAAAAGACCCCTTCACATCTTTAAACTTCTTCCTTAATGCTGTAGTCATCTAGTTGAATCTGATAAACCCACGACATTAAAACCCACTCAGTACATTTATTGCTTATTGCTCTGTTCATAGCTTGTATAGGTTAGTACAGACAAAATTTGATTAGACTGGTAAGAAGTATGCACCAATTATACATTGCTGAACATATAACGTCATCAATTATATTGGTCCTCCTCTATATAATAGCCTATAAACACGATTGAACAAAACTGAATATTTTTGTTTGTGGTTTAGAATGTACTACTGAATTTTAAAGAATTTGGAATGCTAACATATTAATGTAATTTTTGTTCCATAATTAACTTCCTAAAGTAACCTTGCATTATACTGTGCAGTAGAGATTTGTCTAGAAATGTGTTTACATTTGATATTTGTAGTGTATGTATTCTAGACCAGGGCTGCTGCTTTTCTAGTTATGGGTTTTCAGGGGCCTTTGCAATCAGAATGAATATATATTGGTGAAAACCCATTTCCGTCTCCTTGTATCCTTCTGAACGATGAGCATTCTAGTTTTTTTATAGCGGAGATAATGTTGTATTTTTCTGGATATGGTTACAGATAGGAGGTGGCCAAGAGGCAGTGAATAAGGGAGTAAAGGAAAAGGTAGTTGTGGGCTACAAATGTAAGTTCTGCGTGGAAGTCCATCCCACACTTCGAGCCATCTGTAATCATCTTCGCAAACATGTGCAGTATGGAAATTCTCACACAATTCCTCCTGAATTAAAGGTACAAACTGTGACTCCTGAAACAAACATGTTTGAGATACATTACTTGTAGCTTGAACATGTTTGGATAATATTTGATACGGTGCATTTGATCAAAATAAATGCATTAACTGTGTATTGTCTATATATTAACATGTACTCTTAATGCAGTTGTGTTATCATTTTGCAGCGCTTTTAATGTTTATTGGTAAAACATCCTTATAAAAGGGTCTGTGACCACCATTATAAAGATTTTAAGTGAACCTGTTACCTATACATAGTAATGGAGTTGACTGTGCTAGGAGCCAGTGACCTCATTGTGTTGACATATTAATGAAGCCTGTCATGAATCTAAGTCATTTAATGGCTGTGTTATTTTTTTATTGTGTTATTTGTGTCATTTAACCTTTTGAAATCATACATGTTTACAAGATCAAGTTTTTAAATGGTTTAAAAATTGTGGCAATGATTCAACTTTGGTTTTCATCTTAAATGCTCTTCACCTTAAATTCTTTCTACTCTCTATGCGGTTATGTAACTTCTCTAAATGGTATTAGGCTATGTCCTGGCTCACATGTAGCTGGGAACTCTGACAGTTTTATCCTGTCTGATGTCTCTCAGATGCATTTGTCTGTGTATGAAAGTGGAAACCCTAAATACTCATACTTGACAAACTGTGAAGTAACTGAAGATACTTCTAATTATCTTCCTGATCAAATTGAAATTTGGATTCCTACACCAATTAACATTATATATATATATAGATATATAGATATATATAGAGATATATATAGATATATATATATATATATATATCTATATCTATCTATATATATATCTCCACATATACAAACATTATTCTTATAATAAATATATACAAAACATGTGTACAAGTGCTTGGTGCTTGACCATAATGTGTATCCATGCGTTACAGTAATTATGAAACTTCATTATAGTCTTGTTTCTTTCTATAAGGATGATGCAGATGTAAATAACAAAGATGCACAAGAAGTTCCCAACACAGAACCAAGAGAAGAAGCAGCAGCTTTGGAACCAGAATCAAAAGATTCGACTGTGGTAGAACCTTCCAGGGACGGTGGCTATCCCTGTAAACAGTGTGATCGCGTTCTAATGTCCATGCAAGGCCTGCGTTCCCATGAGAGGAGTCACTTGGCACTAGCCATGTTTACTCGAGAAGACAAGTACAGCTGCCAATTCTGCTCCTTTGTCTCTGCTTTCAGGCACAAGTAAGCCAGAAGAGGAAATGTTTCCTATACTCTTTTATGTGCATGTTAAATCTCCATAGCTGCTTAACAAAAATCATAACACTGAGATAGATGGATAGATAGATAGATAGATAGATAGATAGATAGATAGATAGATAAATATAATCATATCATTTAGCGACTCACATAAAATGCTGACAACATTTTTAGATTTAATATTGTATTTTAAATATGTATTCTTTAGTGAGAAAATCTAAATTCCATGTGTAGAACGTTTACATAAAAAAGGAAAGTTGGAGAATAAACTGACCAGTTTTGATGAGCAATGTGTAGTTCTTCTTCCAAAACAGGCAAGCAAATCTTAATTCACCTAGCTAGGAACACAATGAACTACTTTGCATTTTGTTCAGTTTTCCCTTGTACAAAAGGTGAAAGCTCAAATCCCTTGTCCATGAAGTATTTACTTAAAAGAAAAGATTCTTTCCAGCAAGATAAACATGTATAACTGGTACCGGTACTATAGTGTTTTTATAGTGAGTAGTTGTATAACTATATCCACTGACATTCTAAGTGCATTATATGCATTCATATTGCTGATTGTTCCATTTACACAACTGCATGAAACAATTCACCTAGTTGAGTTCTTCAAGCACCAAAAGACAGTAAGATGTACGATTTTATAGAATCACTGTAGGCCCTCTATGATCCTCCAGCCATAAGCACACAAGGACTTTCATATGTGATGGTATTATATAGATAAATTCCAAGTGCAGAGCACACATATTCCTTCTATTGGGACTGGAATTGGGAATAGACCTGGGTGAGAGAGATTTGTTTGTGTGCATAAGTCATTTATTAAAAAATGACTTCATTTTATATGAATTGGTTTCTTGCAAAAACTAGGTGTCTTGTTCAACTAATGTCGAAAAGGGTAAAAGTGCTTCTTTGAGTAAAGTGCACTCAATTTGGCTTGAAAAAAGTTGTATATTATTACAATTGCCTTAAGGCACTAATTAGTTTGTGTATGTGCTGAAAACACATTTTTATTTCCTTATATATTTTTTTTTCAGTCTTGATCGTCACATTCAAGAGCATCATGGACATCACAAGCCATTTAAATGCAAACATTGCCCGTTCAAATCTTCCTACATTAGTCGTCTGAAAACACACATTATAAAAGCTCATGGAGGTTTGTTGTTTGTTTACATTTACTACAATCAATCATTTTTTTAAAAAATGTTCCTCTTCCTGGACAAACGTGTTGGGTTTTTTTAGGCAACCTTACTTTTTATGACATATTAAGTGTAAAAATATGTTGTTGTTTTTTAAACAATAAACAGTTTGTGGTTTTTAATTGCTAAGTATATCATAGCTTTAATCGTACAGACCCTAAAATATTATTTGTTGAGCACAAACATGTTTTATTGGAGAGTTTGATTTATACCAATTAAACATTTTGTTGTAGTTAAGTCTTGCTATTTTTGTATGCTATTTCCTAGGTGAACATGCCTACAAATGTTCATTATGCCCTGTATCAACAATGACAATCAGTCAGTTAAAAGATCATTCCTTAAAAGTTCATGGGAAAACACTTACACTACCAAAACTGCGCTCCATGCTTCCAAATAGCCCACGTGCCAAGCAGAGTTCAAGGATTGGGAAGGATTCTGGTCTAGATGGTAAGTATGTATGTAGTCCCTTGTGTCTGAGACTATTAAAACCACAAACTGTGGCAAA
>WWET01001733.1:195325-209936 GCA_011038615.1 Limnodynastes dumerilii | reverse complement strand
TTTCCCTTATATTATTGTGAATAGTAGCAAAGTGAATAATCATGGAGAATAATACATTGGCAATGTTAAAGTAGTAATACTAGCAGTTAGAAGAAGTAGCAAGTAGTAGTAGTAATTTTGCAATGTATGTTTATTGTAGGACAGGGGATTCTAAAGTGGGTGCTGTGGCACTCTGCAGCTCACAGACTATGATCATGTCACTCAGAAAGCCAGTGGGCCACAAGGAGCTCAATAAGGCAACCTTTATGTGGAGGAAAGAATTGCAGGAAATGGAAAAAGACAAGTTGAAAAACTGGGATCAGGGATGGAAAGATGGAATAAGGGCTCTGAATAGTCAGATGCAGGGAACAGGAGGGGTGGAGAGACAGATGAGGAGGTGAGATTTATCTGATATTTGGTAACCTGTAATAAAGTTGTATAGAATTCCAGTTGCAGAAGTACTTTATTTAAAAGAAAGGCAAACTATAACGAAAATGTGTCTTCCTAGACTGCTCTCTTTCTCTGCACCTAGAATATCACTGATTTCTCCAGTGCTGGGCTGTCAGATATGTTTATAAAGCAAGTCCCATAGATAAGCTACAGACGTTTCCTGATATTATGTTGTTTGGACCTAACTTATGAAAAAAATGGGTTTGTTCGATATTGCTTTTGGCTTAGGGACTCCATGAAAAAATGACACTAAGGGTGCCTCGAAATGAAAAAATTGAGAACCACTGGTGTAGATATCAGAGATACAAAGATGTATGTAAATGTGTTCTCTTTGTTATAAGACTGTGAATGTATTCGGCATCAGGGATATTGCATTAACCATATTTTTTGGCCCATGTTCATATTAACAACATGTCTTTTTGAATTAGAATAAAAGTAAACTGTAGCTGTACTAATGTTTTAAGGCAAGTTTTCTAGTGATTGCTTCCAAAACGTGGCAAATGAAATTCTTATATTTACACTGATGGCAATACAAGTACATAAAATGTAAAACTCTGCTGCCAGCATTGTATTTGTTGACCAGAATCCAGTCTACTCCATATAGTTCCATAAAATCAATAAATTGTTCATTATAAAGGCTTATTAAGCTATTTGACAGCTTCTCTAAGACAATTCTACTAACTGACAAGTGCTGGTTAAGCAGTACATCTGAGATGAGGAATTTTCCTGAAAGTCAGCAGGACACTGGATGCTGCTAGAAAAGACATAATCAGGGAGGGAGTGATAAGAAACAAAGGACAACTCCTGTCTTTCCCCCCAAATGCCTATAACAAAACTACAAAGATTTGTATCTGAATGTCAAATCCAAATGATTACGGGAGGATGTAATATAGCTTTACCTGTGAATTGATATTGGTTTCGCCCTTATCAGAGTTGTCGTTTAGAATAAGTTTGTTTTTTTGTTATGCTAATTTATTGTTGCTTTTTGATTGTAGCCATTTTTGCATTTATTGTTCTGACTTAATATTACAGTAAATCATTCCTTATACCATATTATTCCATATACCTTTTATTAGGTGGGAGTTTATATCTAACTCGTTAGATGTTCACCATGCGTTGTTACATTGTTTGGTATTAAAAAAAACTAAATGGTCCTACACTTATTTAATTGGTTGAAATTGTATTCACAGCTGCACACATATATAGCAAGTACATGAAGTTGGTGTTCCTCTATTTAAATACTTGCATTTGTCTTTTCTAGTTTGGAAGTGAAACTCTGAATTCTATTTTCAACAAGCCAGGACATGATATTCCATAAGTATGACCTTAACCAGTTCTATTCTAACTTGCTTACAGAATCCTCATATGCTGAGCCGCCAGATGTTCAGCAGCAGCTCAATCGTTACCAGTCAGCAGCACTGGCCAGAAATACCAGCAATAAGTCCTACAGTCCTACACATCTTCCTGTGGTCAGCACAGCATCAAGTCAGAAAGAAGAAACTGCCCTCAACTGCGAATTTTGTGACTTTTCTTCAGGGTACATTCAGAGCATTCGCCGTCACTACCGAGACAAACATGGAGGAAAGAAATTATTTAAGTGCAAAGAGTGCTCTTTCTATACCTGCTTCAAGTAAGCAATAAAGCAGTAACCAGGTTACTGGGTTTCTGTCTTAAGGGAGTTACTCCAACCATAATGTGCAATGAATGTTTGTTTTTTGTTTTTCTTGCTTTAACTGTATCTGTCACATGATCTCAGTGTTGAAATATAGCAATCTTTATAGGGATACCTAAGAAAGCATGCTGAGACTTGTAGTTTCAGGGCACCTGAAGGGCCACAGGTTAGCCTGGTATAGAATACTGCGGGTTTTGAACATTATTTTTACAGTTTTAGATTTCTCAGACATTGACTTTTCAATATCCTGGATATTAGGATAGGATAATAGGTGCATATTTCTTTAATTATTGTTATGAACTTACTTCTACAGATCTGCTTTTACTATGCATGTTGAAGCTGGCCATTCATCTGTTCCCAAGGAAGGTCCCAAAGATCTTCGATGTCCTCTCTGTCTGTATCATACCAAATATAAGCACAACATGATAGATCACATTGTCTTACACAGAGGTAAAGTATATTTATGTATTCAACATTCCAATTCCCAACAACAGCTGTCCATGATTATTGTATTCCTTTACCACCAAATTCTTTCTATTTACTGAAGGTATATGTAAATCTATTAGATATGAGGCTATTTAGTGGCACAATTGGGGCTTTGAGCTTGGAAGATGCATGCACCAGAACGTGCCTCTGATTACATTATAATAATTTGTTCATTTATATATGTATTTTCTTATTAAACTAAATGATAAATTCAATGCATATTACAAATTCAATGCACGGTCACATCCTTTGTCATTGAGCAAACCTCTTTTATTGGCACTCTTTAAATTATTAATACTCTACAATGCTATCAGAGCTATTGCTTCCCAGTTTTGCATATCTATGAGAAGCAAATAGTTCAGGTAATGTATCTGCATGTGTGAAATCAGCCTTGAACTGCTGGGGGCTGTTGAATAATGATACTGTAAAAGGGACATCTCAACTGTGTTGTCCTTGGAGGTAGGGCGTGCCTTTGTATTTTATACAAGTATGGCCTACTTGAGCTCATTTTGTTGAGAACAAATGTAGAAGTAGACAGTATTTTCTTAAATTACACTTTAAATCTGCTTGATTTATTTTAGCGTAATAGATATGTAGTATTAAGCATGAACAAAACTCATTACTGAACAAACACATTTGTGGAAAAACAATCCTAGGTGTACATCACTATGCAAATAGTAATGTATATTTCAGTTGTAAAATACACAGTAAACAATTATAAGTATATTTTGACTAGGTTTCTTTAATAAATTAATTTGTTTGCTTTATTTAAAGTAGGTATAATACATATGTAACTCTGATATGTACAGGTCATGTACACTGCCCAGATTAAAATGAATTGCCCATTTGAAGTGTTTATATAATTACATAAGCGTTTCTAACAATTTCTTATTTATTTCATTTGAAAAATCTTTCAGTATCTGTGACTGTTATAGGAAATTATATATATATTTTTTTATTAAGAGTTGGATCAGGAAAAGCAGCGTGTTATGATTGATGCCATCTTGACATTTTATTCTCTTGTGAGCAGTGTTAGGGTGGATGGACTTTATAGCAAGTTGATATTAAAACACACCAACCTTAGGATTAGAACAGGCATGTCAAACTCGCAGGCCACATGCGGCCCAAAAGCTTTTATTTTGCAGCCCCATCTCACAGAGGGAGGTCAGGTTAATATTGTTTAAAAGGGCCTGCTATCAGCCGCCATAGCAGTTAAACAGGACAGCTGATAGCAAAGCCCCTTTTGGGTGTCCTGTAGAACTGCTGCATCAGGCGACAGCAGGAAACAAATTGCTTTACAGCCAGCGTCACACAGAAGAGCTGGAAGACTGTGCACACCGTGGAGGGCAGATTTGGATAGAAGGCATCAAAGGTAAGTAAAGTATAAATAGGGGAGGCTGCTGAATACTGAATGGGAAAGTACTAGGAGCTGAATCCTTATGAATGGGGAGTACTGGGGAGCTGGAGCCATATGAATGGTTGATACTGGGAGCTGGGAACACATGATGGGGGAATACTGGATGCTGCAGGCACATGATGGGGTATATTGGGAGCTGGAGACACATGATGGTGTATATTGGGAGCTGGAGACACATGATGGGAAATACTGGGAGCTGGGGACACATGATGGGGGAATACTGGATGCTGCAGGCACATGATGGGGTATATTGGGAGCTGGAGACACATGATGGGGGAATACTGGGAGCTGGGGATACATGATGGGGAATACTTGGAAATGGAAAGACATGATGTGACTTTTTTTATTTTTCTTGTGGCTCATACAATCTTAGCCTTTAATTTTTTGGGCTCAATTAGGGTTTTGAGTTTTACATGCCTGGATTAGAACATAGCATTTGTTTTACCTTGATAGAGCTTTTTTCTTCTTGTAATGGATTTGTTGTATTTGTTTAAGATCAGATATATAATTTGGCAACATTACATACCTCAAACAGGAAGTAGCCAAGAGAAATGTAATGTTTACTTCTGCAATTGCAAATATGACTTGTTTTTATAGTACTAGCCCATGGTTGTTGTGCATGTTGGTTCCCTTTTAAATTAATATATAATTTAAAATGGGTAGTATATCAGGATACCACTGTAAAAGTTATTTGAAAATAAACAGAGCATAAAATAATATTTTCACTTTGGACACTTGTTCCTATCTCCCTATTTAAGGATGTCTTGTGTTTAGGCCTTATGAAGCTACTCCACAGTCATTACAATTATGACATTGTCTTTTGTCATAGGACATGTTTAGACATTAATAAACCACATCAAAGCATCTACTGTCTATCATTGTTCTAGGACGTTTTTTAATATTTTATGCAGATGAGTGAAGGCATCTAAGTTCTGTACAGAATCTCCAAATCATCAGAACATGACTACACATACAGGCCAATAATAATTGCTTCAAGACTGGTTAATTATTAAGCATGGCAGTCATATCTACTATTAAAGCTGTTGCATATCTAGCATAATGAAATGTGTAAATGTAAAGCAAAATAAAAGCTAGAGCAATACCCCTTAGATAGTGGGCAGTACAATTTATATTGTAAATTATAATGTGTTTTGGTTGCTGTTGTCCTTGTAAATAATTTAGGACCATCTGTGATTGTAGTTTTGAAAGAGCAGAAGAAGGCAGCAAATATATTTTAAGCTGGAGGGAACTTTGGAGCTTTTATAGTTGCATTATGTGTTATCTGGTGACTTATAAATGCTTGTTTCTGAACTTCCTGTTTGAAAATCCACACCTGCATACTTATCTAATACTAAAAAAAGAAACCATTATTAGTTGTCAGTCAGAAGTTTCTTGGTTTTCGTTATGCAAAATGAACTTAGTAATCTGTAAACTATATGGTCGGTATTTTATCATTTTTCAGGTCTTGATTATTTTTGAAGTTTGGACACTTGGTAAAATGTATTCTGACTTATTACACACTATCTATATATACAAATTATTAAAAAAAACTGTAACGCTGCCAGTATGGGAAACCTTGGACTTGAGCCTCTTGTTGTTGATTTTCTCTAAGGATGTCCTTATTTTCCTTTTGATATAATTATTGTAGGCAACATTCTGTAATGCTTTGATATATGTAATATAGTGCTTTACAGATGCCTCTGTCATTAAATACCTAAACTGCAAGAAAAGTGGAGATGTTGCCGATAGCAACCAATCATATTCTTGCTGACATTCTTTAGTATGTAATAAGAAAGTGAGAGCTAGAATCTGATTGGTTGCTATGAGCAACATCTCCACTTTCCCTTTCCACAGTTTAGTAGATCCAGCCCTTAGACTTGAGAAGCTTCTGGAGACATAATTTACATGTCAAACCTCTTTTCCTGTTATATTTTTGTGATGTTCATTATTCACTATTGCCTATTGCCTTTCTACTATTAACCCATGTTGTAAATGTCATACGCTACACACTGTGGAGCTGATCCAGAGTTGGGGGTAGTTGTGTACGCAGATCTGTACCTGAACAAACTATGTTGCAATGTGATGAATGCAAATAAATGACATTAATCTGCATGCAGGTAAAACACTGTCTGATTTTGCTTATTACACACATACAGCACAGCTTTATTTTTTATTTGAGGTTGAGCTACAGAATAGCCCCTCTCAACTCATTCTGTTAGTACATTTTAAATTTGCTTCCCCTGCAGTTCAACAGTGTTTAGCCAAAATGTACAACTGCTCTTTTTCTGTTGGTCTTTTTTTTTCCAAATGTTTTAACCACTACTGGGTCTGTTTTAATACCATTGACGCAGTGCTGTAGGGAGATAGCCCTGTTTATTGTGTACTGTGTTCGTCCTATGCAGTGATGACATATTTTTTATGTCTATTACTGGTAATATTAGTGTGTAGCCACAATTATAATGAGTTATACATTATAGTACACACATTATATCCATTACTTACTATACTCTGTGATAGTTTTGTAACAAAATTCAGAGTTACATTTTCTTGCAAATCAGTTTCAATTTGTTCCTTTTTTTTTTTTTCCAGAAGAGAGAGTTGTCCCTATCGAAGTCTGTCGCTCCAAGTTATCAAAACAACTACAGGGAGTTGTGTTTCGATGTGATAAGTGTACCTTTACTTGCTCCAGTGATGAAAGCCTTCAACAACACATAGAGAAGCACAATGAACTGAAGCCTTATAAATGTCAGTTGTGCTACTATGAAACCAAGCAAAATGAAGAACTAGACAGCCATCTAAGGGAGGAGCATAAGGTATTCCTTACAGTCTCTGTCTGCATTGCTACAGAGAGCTATATCTAATGTCATAAGCATTAGTTTAAGTGAACAGTATGATAGTGAGAACATACTGTAATTTTTATTGTTCTTGTCAGAGGCGAGCTGACATCATATGGAATAGTTATTCTTTTTTAGGGGTCTTTTGTTTTAATTGACTATTTATGATGTTTTTGGCCTAATGGCAGACCCCCATACCATTATCTATAGTAACAGGAGACTTTTCCTTCTAGTCTGGGTAATGTAACAGTTACTTTTGGTAAGAGTTAAATATATTCCTTAATCTGATTGCTATAACATTTATTTTACTAGTTTGTCTTAAAGGCTTGGTAACAAAATTTCAGACTTCAGGCTTGTATTGTTGAGTAGCGATTGTCACTGCAGTTTCAAAGATGAGTTTTTGCAAGGCATTACACACTTTTCTATATTAGGATTTCTGTATCATCTCTATTTCTGTTGACAAAATTTGATTTTGAACTGTCCTTTGTTCCCCACATACAATCTGTTTCTAAATCTTGTTACATCTAAAAAAAACATTTCTAGAATTTGCAAATATATCCCATAAGAAACTGAAATAACTCTCATTTGTGTATTAATCATCTCCCGCAATTGTCTCCTTATTAAATTTCCACATTATACATTTACCCCCCTACAGTCTACAGTATATTTCATACAGCAGCTAGACTGATTTTCCTTACAAAATGCTCTTCTACGGATGATCACTGTCAGTCTTTACATCGGTTTCCTGTATTTTACAGACTCAAATGCTTAATTGCATCAACAAGACTGCACCTGCACACATTTCCTCACTCATTTGAAGATATATCCCAGCTTGCTCTCTCAGATTTTCACTGGATATATAGATTTCACCTGCACTAAACCAATGCTCTGATTCCTGGTTACAGTACTTCTCCCAGGCTGCGCGTACTTCCTGGAGTAATCTTCCCCACACATAAGACTATACTCTACTCTCCAAACTTTCAAGGGCTCCTTTAAATCTTACATCACTCCTTTCTGTTACATGATTAACACAAACATTAACACTTTTAAACCCATTTTCTTTTTATATTAAAACTACCCTCTATTCAGCTACTAAAACTGCTGTGTGATTGCATCTTAGAGTACTAAACACTTTTTGCTGTACAACCTTGTGAGTCATTTATGTGATCTATAGCATCTGTTATATACAATCCCCAATGATTTATATATTGTAAGTATGCGAGGAGAGCTCTCTAACTTAGTCTGTCTGTTACCAATGATTGTTTGTTAAAATTGTAAAGTGCTAATCTGATTGAAATTGTAATCTGATGGAGATATATAAAAACATTTTAAATAAACGTAAAAATGCAAATAGCAATATTCAATCTAATTAATTTTTTTAATGAATATGCAAGCCATAATTTTAGTTATACAATAATCTGTGTATGCCATAAAATGATCTTGCCAACTCTTGTGTCACACAGTTTTTGTTTTTTTGCGTGATATGATTCATCTGTTTTTGTTGCCATTCTATAGGTATCTCGTAACTTTGAACTAGTTGGATTAGTTAATTTGGATCAGCTGGAACAACTGAAAGATAAAACAGAGCCTTCGAGCAGTGATGAGGAAGAAGTTGGTGCTAAGCCTGAAGGTTAGTATTTGTTAAATGTAAATAAGAGTGTATTCTGTAATTGCCAAATAAAGTCCAAGGCCAATTTTTACAGTAATTTTTTTCCCCCAAGGAAAAATAATATTTTATATTATTGCAGTAATGCTTCAAATAAAATTGTTTTTTATTTGGATGAGAATAATAATTTAAGCAAAAACAAAAATGTGGGTTGAACTTTACTGCTTTTACCACAACAAGCTTTGGGATTTTACTTTAGTACCATAAGATATTGAGGTAGTACCTTATTGTTTTCTTTTTCTCCTGTTTAGATACTGTGGAGTTTCCTGATATTAAAGATGTTCCTCAAGAAAAACGCTTTCCATGTGAATTCTGTGGCAGAACCTTTGCACTAAACACTGAATGGGAGCGGCATGTTTTAAGACACGGCATGTATGTTAAGGATCAGTGCATATGTTTAAAAACTAAAGGGCTGATTCAGAGCTGCACTTAAACCTTTTTTAGGTGCAAGTGTAGATCTGAGCAATACCAGGTTGAATTGTAAGGGGAGGCTATTTTAAATAAGTAAAGTATTTACCTACATGCAAAAGATTTAAAATTAATTAGCTGCCCCTTGCTTTGCAAAATGGTTAAACCTAACTTTACACTGACACCTGTTTTGCCCTTACTCCCAAACTCTGAATCAGCCCCTAAACGTTTTTTATTATAGTCTGTAAATTATACAGACTGTTCTTTTAAATTACACCATATTTAAATAAATGTTAGACTGATTGCATTTTGTGGGTCTATTGCATCATCATCATTTTAGAAGTGTGCATGAATTTGAGATTAACCAGAATACATACTGATTCTTTAACAATGACTGGCAGGCATCAAGATTGAGAATATTCAAGATCAAGATTGAGAATATTTATTAATCTTAGATTATGAAGGGATTATGAGAGCAGTGTGCACCCTGTAACTCTCAGTGACTAAAAAACATTTTAGTCAAATACTCTCAGTTGTCCTGAGTACCACCAGATAGTGGTTCAAGTACTACTGCTTGAGAACCTGTGCTCTAGAGTAATATATGCCACCCAACTATAATTATGTATGCTGTGCTGATCTGCCATTCTGTGCACCATCTTCTAACAGTCATTGAAGCTTAATGCAAAAGTGCATCAGAGAGACGAGGCTATATAGATAAAAGGATCTCTTCCCCCTCCCACTAACCTGTTCTGATGCCCCTGAATTATACCAATAATGTATGATAACTGTTTGTAAATCCTCAAAACCAAACATTGTGACAGACATAAGATATGTTTACAGAACTTATACAGACATCAAGAAACTGGATAAATATTCTGTTATTTATTCAGTAAAAAACCCAGTATTGTCCTCTAATTACCACAACATTTGGAATATAAGATTCTATACTACCCCTACTGTTCATATTAATAACCTATTAATCTTCTGTAATGACAGTTATGTGTTCATAATGAAGTAAAGAACAAAATTTTGTTCACTGTAGGCAATTATTGTTTAAAATAATTTTCTATATGACACTAATTATGCTTTAATGCTTCAAACACATGTTGCTTACATTCAAAAGAATCCAGTGCTTGACTGTTTTTCTAGATACATTGAAATACTGATTAGCTTTTTCATTGCACAGGACGGTTGCTAAAAACAAAAATGAAAACCTAGAAAACAGAAATCTAAAGGACTATCTTGAGGACACCTGCGGCAATCTGAAACATACTGAGGAAGAAATAGTAGAAACTTCCAAACAGACAAAAAATCCATTGGCGACCAAAAAAGAATAATGATTTAAGGACATGCAATAAGGAACTTATTTAAAAACATATGCAGCTGAGGAAAGGACATAAAAGCTGCTTATTAGGAACGACAACCTATTTCCTGAGCTGTACTTCTGCGTTTGAAGAGGAAACCATTTTGCACCATGACTTCACTATGTATCATCTTGTTTTGTTTGTACATTCTTAAGAGAACTTCTTTTTGGATTATTTGAACTGAACATAAATTCAGATTACTCCTAAGAGGGACATAAACTTTTTACAAAGCACCACTCTGGGGGATAACTTTTTAATATACACATTGTTACCACTGCTCAAGAACCAAGGTTTTATGCCCTTGCTCTTTAACTGTTGTGGTCACCAAATTCCTAGTACCTCTAGAAAGGCAATGTTCCAGAAAACTCTGCATTTACCCAAGCTGCTTTTCCTGGCGGATGAATGTCGAGAACGTTTGATAGAATGAACAATGAAAAATAGTCAAGATATCTTATTGAAAATCGCTCAATGGGGTTGTCTTCAAATACTGTGATTTTTCTTTTAAATATATTTTATTAGTTAAAGTGAACGAAATGGTCAAATGCTAGGTATCTGTAACAGATCACACTTGTTTTTCTCTTTTTTTTCAAACTGCTCAGCTCCTTAATGTGGTTTCATGATGACTGCGCAGCAGGCTTACTATTTTGTTAAGCACTAAAGTAAGAAAATGCAGCATTGATCTTTTAACTGGTTGGAATGCTTGAACTTGAAGTCTGTAATATGTATATTTATATGTTCAGTTTGACTTCTACACATTGTAAACAGAATGATCCATTTGGTCTCCAGCATGCTTATTTGATGCATATATAAAATTGATACACTTCTCAAAATGCTTAATTTTGATTGGTCAAATACATTTCATAAAATATGACATTAATTCCATCTGCCAGTTTTTTTTGTTTTTTTTTTAAATTGTCATAGAAAATACCAAAAATTACTATAATACTATAATACAAGCATTCTGTGCAACCCACTGTTTGGTATACAATTGTATGCTGTATATTTGTCTATATGTGTGTGTTTTTGTTTTTGTGTGTGTGTATATAATATATACACATACATTTACATACTAACAAGCTGAACAATGTTCAAAACATATGCATTTGACATTTTTTTTAAATTAGCCATGGTTTCTGTAAAGGTTCTGGTTAATCTATTTTATGTAAATGTAGACTTTTTGTTTTTATTTGTTCAATGTAACATGCATTGCACTTTTTTGTTATAAATTTCAAATTTTTTTTTTTTTCTTTTTTTTTTTTATTGTACTTTTAACGAAAGTGATGTTCATTTAGCTTTTAGCATGGGACTCTTTCTTGAGTTGCTGTAATATATCCCCTACCTCATCACGCCTTTGCTTGTTATCTGAAATCGTTTCAGGTTTACTTTGCTGGAAACTTTGTAAAACAAAAAAATGATCTGTAATTTCAGCCAAACTTTTAAAATGACTAATTTATACTTGTGTAAAAGAGCCACAGCTAGTTTGTACTTGATAAAGAAAAACTTCTTGTAATTGTGTGAATTAGGCACAAGATTTCCAAACAAGTTTCTAGAGTAGGTAGAATTTTCCTTGAACACTGAAAATTGCAACATATTGATCGCTCCTTTTACTTTGTTGTAATGGGGTGACTGCCAGAAAAAAAAGTGTGTTTCAATGTGTGATGTTTTATCACTACTTATTTTTTTTAAAGACCTGTAAATATTGTAATCCATTGGACTTTGCTTTGCTAACCTGTTAATTAAACTAAGGGACCATTATCCTTTTAACTAACTTTTTGTTTGTCATTTTTTTTTTATTCTTGTTCTTAAAAATGGCAAAAACATGCTGGTAGGTTTATTGGCTGCTGACTAAATATGTTGTGCTCCTTTATACCTACTGCATTTTGTCAACTACTTTTCTCTTTCGTTTCATTTTGCAAAGAGCAACACTTACCCCAATCAAAGGTTTAAAATCCCACAACTACGCCCTCACCTAGAATACTGCGTTCAGTTCTGGAGGCCATATCTCCAGAAAGACATAAATACATTAGAGACTGTGCAAAGAAGAGCAACTAAAATGGTCCATGGCATGTGTAACAAATCATACCAAGAAAGGCTAGAGGAACTAAACATGGCTTGGGGCAAAGAAGGGAGAGCGGGGATATGATAGCAGCTTTCAAATATATCAAGGGTTGTAGTAGATTACAGGTTGCGCTGTCTAGAAGATACACATACAAAACAAGCTGCTGTAAGTACAATAAAGACTACCCAGAAATGTCTCTCAAAATGATCCTGAAAGGTTCATAACAATCTAATAACCCAGCGCTAAAAAGGAAACAATTTATTAAACAAATAAACAAACAAAGAAATGATAATGGATAAAACTAAGTAATTTTAACAAGTAACAAGGTATCCTGCAGGTGATGCAAAAACTGTGAATGCAGTATATGTAATAGCAGCGGAACCTCTGGTTGCTGTCTGATAAGGATCATCAAGTTCATCAAATATCCTAGAAGTAATGAGAAAGTAAAGCGGTACCTGTGGTCTCGTTATATGTTTCCTTTTCAGCGGTATGGCTAGTTTCCTCGGTGTGGAAGCGTTGTTGAAAGTCCTCTTACCCTATGTAGGGAGTTTGTCTTGTGGGTCCCGCTTAGCTTTGAAGTAATTACTTTGGCTTAGGGGTGCCTTGAAAAAAAATTAAGACCCTAAGGGTGCCTTGAACTGAGAAAGATGTGAACCACAAAAATCAGGTTTAGTATCTTTTTTGGCAACTCTATAGCCAAGGATAAAAGTGTTTGCGATATGGATAGAATAAAACCTTGCAAAATAACTAAAGTGTTTTTAAACTGCATTGTTGTAATACAGATTTTCCTGATTATTTTTTTTTATTGTTATCTATTTGGGAAAAGTACATGGCTTTGTAAGTTGCTTTGGTTGGCACCTTTGCTACTTATGTTAAATAGCCACACATTGTGCATCTAACCTGTTGCAAGTTAGTACTGTGTACTAAGGTAGATGTCATTATATTATCCACCTTGGGACAAATGAACTGACCAATGCTGTAGTTATGTTAAAGGTGAATTTAGAAAGTTAGGAATGCCCTTAAGTAGATGAAATCACTGACTTTTTGAAGTATGGACAGTACACAGAGTTGAAGCACATCAGTAACTTTAATCTGTGCCTTAAGAAGTGTTGTCATGTGGAAAGATTTGGTTTAATAAAACAGCCATGCCATCTGGCAAAAGAAAAACCTTTACAAAAGGGATGGTTAGCACTTATCTTTATGGGGGACTGCGATTTTAAGGAAGCAGTTTGGATGCTTCATTTCGAGCCATTTAAACTAGAAGAGGGATTCAGGCGGCAGATAAAGGGAAAAGTGGAGAAGAGATAGGGGAATATTTCTAGACACAGGAATCGCATACTCACTCATTCATAAAATAAACTCTAAAATGGATGTCATTGCGAAATAGAGACAGCCGAAGAGGAACATGAGTCAGGACTGGAGGATGTGGGCTTGGGGTTGATACTTTGACTGAGTTTGGAGTAAGGTAATGGAACAGATCCATTTAATGTTGTTCATTAGACAGTTTTCTTGTGCTCTTTCTCAGAGTGCCCCTTTTACCAATCAGCGTATTGGGGAGGTCAAGGAGGAAGATGTGGTCAGTTTCAGCTTAGGTTGCTTTGTGTGATGAAAGTCATATTTGGTTTTTGTGAGGGAAGGGCTGAACTAGCTCCACATGGTGAAGGTCAAAAGGAGTGACACATTTCTGGTAGTGGAAATAAATACAGAAATCTGTTTTACCAGTCAGAGGTGTAAAAGAGAAGTAATTCATCAGGGACTTAGCATTGGCTAAGATTACTCTTTTTAGTCCAGTCTAGGATCCAGGAACATCCCTAAACTTTTCATTTGGATGGCAAGTAGGAATGAGAGGTTTGTATTTTCCTACTAAATTAGCTGGGCATTTGAATCATCATAACCACCGAATAATTGATATTTAATCTCTAAAATTATATAGAAACATAGAAACCTAGAAAGTGACGGCAGATAAGAGCCAAATGGCCCATCTAGTCTGCCCATTTGTTTATTCAAAACTATACTGACCCTAGACCCTTTTTACCCTCAATTTAGTTTACAATTTAGGATACCCTTATATTTATCCCAAGCATGTTTAAAAACTTTTCTACTGTGTTAGCCACAACCACCTCAGATGGGAGAATATTCCACTAATCTATTATCCTTTCAGTGAAGTAATTTTTCATTTCTTCCCCTCCGAATCTACCACCCTCCAGTTTATATTCATGCCCTCGTGTTCTATTACACCTCTTCTTTTGAAAAATGCCACCCTCCTCTAGCCGGTC
>WWET01001733.1:175282-195273 GCA_011038615.1 Limnodynastes dumerilii | reverse complement strand
TGAAAGCTGCTATCATGTCCCCCTCTCCCTTCTCTGCTCCAAGCTATATATGTTTAGTTCCTCTAGCCTTTCTTGGTATGATTTGTTATAAAGGCCATGGACCATTTTAGTTGCTCTTCTTTGCACAGTCTCTAATGTATTTATGTCTTTCTGGAGATATGGCCTCCAGAACTGAACACAGTATTCTAGGTGAGGGCATACCAATGATTTATAAAGGGGCATCACTTATGCACCTATGCAACCAAGCATCTGACTTGCCTTTCTCATTGCTTTGTTACATTGCATTATATTAAATTAGGAATACAGAACACGAGTGGATATTAATGGAGATTTATAAAGTTAGTGAGTAAAGGGCAAATATCTGGTGGATTCAAATGTTTTAATAAAGCAGAAAGTTCAGTTGTTTCCCCAGAAATTAGGTGTTCAAGATTGATTCTTTTGTTTGTTTATTTCGTCCATCGTTTATAGGGCCTCATTTACAAAAAACTATTTTCGAAGGCGAGATGAAATCGTTTCATCTCGCTGCAATTTACCCGCGATTTTTTGGCTTAAATTGCGGTATTCATAAATATGCGATTTAAATCAAAATCACACGAGTTGCTGCAATTTTGAAAGTGCTAAATCGTGGTGGTTTTCCCCCATGCTGTGCTGCTGTGTGCCCCGGCAAAAACCCGGGACGAAAATCCCAGGTTTTTGCCGGGCGTCAGTGTGAACACGGTATTAATGACACCTTCAGCTGATCAACTAAATGCAGCTTTCTTTCCCTGGCAAATCCCATTCTTCATGGTGCTCCCCTCTATCAATCCGCTACACCATAGTTTTCTTTTTTTAATTGAGTTTATTTATAATTTTCAGACAAAATACACATACAGTTACATATAACATAACATACCCAACTTCTTACCCACCCCCCCCAAAAGTACCGGTTCAAGGCATCAAATCATTGCAAAATAAAGAGTATCCCAAAAGGTATACAGCATTTCCATATACAAGTATACAGATATAAATCCAACAACTGGGTAGTACATTCATAGCAATAATATGATTGAGCACACAGCCTAACAGGAGAATGCAGTAAAAGACTTTACTTTAAAAGGAACTCTACCGTGGTCTCCTCCTCCCATCCCCTCCCCATAGCTTAGGACTCCAGCAGAGGGGTCCCATCACATGTATTCCCCCCCCCCGTACAAATCGAGATTACCCAACTATGAAAAGATGGAGATGCAACAGCCAGCCAGATCCTAGCGAGAGTAACCAAGGCCAGGGTGGTGAGTATTAAGACATATCTGTAAGTGGGGTGTGACTTCTCCTCCTCCAAATTTAATGCAAATAAAAAGGTCTGCGGATTTAAAGGCGAGAGCCCCAGAACAGTCCCCACCACACACCCCCAGATCTTTACAAAGAAGGCTTGCGTCACCGAGCACTCCCATAACACATGCCAAAAGTTTGCTCCCTCACAACCACACCTACCACATCTAGAGTGCGTTCGGGAAGCCATGTCATATAATCTTTGAGGAGAAAAATATGCCCTGTGGAAAACAAAAAAGTGAATCTGTCTAAATCTTATACAAGAAGTGGCATATCTGGAACTGGTAAGTACCTGAGACCATTCGTCATCTGTGAACAAACCCACATTCCCCTCCCATTGCTCCCTCAAGCGCGGGATATCCTGTCCCCAAACAGTCCCTCCCAATGATGAATACAAAAACGAGATAGATCTTTGCCCTGCAGCAGAGGAAACGAGCCGCACTGTGGTCGAGGTCTGTAGTGCAACCGGGCCTCTACCCAGCTGTGTTTCAAGGGCATGTCGTAACTGCAGGTACCTGTAAAAGCAACTATTGGGCAGAGCATAGGTATCTCTAAGATATGCAAAACTATGAATGTGCCCCATCTCATACAGTTCACAGTCAGTATCCCAGCTTCTCTCCATATTGATCTCCCTGGAAGCGCCTGCAACTCAGGAAACGCCACACTACGCCACAGGGGAGTGGCCGGGTCCAATACCTTATCATCCAGCATTTTTTTTGTGAGCTCCCATACCTTCAATGCCTGACTGACTAAAGGTGGAAAATTATTCTGTTTTTTTTGTTTTTGCAAGCAGTGTAGGGGAGATAACGGACCACCCCATGTCTGTCTCAATAAAAAGCCTAAATGGCCACATCCCTCATCGGAAATCCATTTAATTAAATGCGTCAATTGTGCTGAAAGATAATATTGCCACAAGTCCGGAAGAGCCATGCCGCCCAAGTGTTTTGGCCTCTTTAGGTTAGTAAGGGAAACTCTATGTTGCCGCCCATATAAAGGATAGGATGATATCAAGGAGTCAATCTGATCTCAAGGTGTCAATGGCTTTCAACCCCTTTCTGGGGATTAATACTGAGGAATGTTGTATGGCATATAAGTATTTGGGCAACATGACCATTTTAAAGAGGTTGACCCTCCCCGACACCGTAAGCGGAAGCCTCCCCCAAGCGCGCATTTTATTCCTGAACCAGGCCGTGATTGGATGAAGATTCCGCTCCAAATAATCCACCGGTGTCCGTGTCACCCATATACCCAAATACTTCAACTCAGACGTCATCTGTAGTGGGCATCCAGGTGGGAGAAGAGGCGGTAATTTGGCAGAGATTGGGCAAATACTGGATTTATCCCAATTCACTCGCAACCCAGAGTAGTCACCAAAGGATTCTACTGTTGCCAAAAGGACAGGCAAGGTCCTCTCCGCCCCCGCCAAGAACAACAGCATGTCATCTGCATCCAGTGCTATTTTATCTGTCTCAGCTCATGCTGGGAGACCAATAATTCCACCATGAGACCTAACGATGCATGCCAATGGCGAGAGCAAAGAGGGCTGGGGACAGGGGGCAACCCTGCCTAGTGCCCCTCCCCAAAGCAAAAGGATCTGTAGTATATCCATTAACACATATTCTCGCCGCCGGAGCCGAGTATAAAAGCTGCATCCACCTCACGAACCGCGGGCCAAAGCCAAAACAATCCAACACTTCCCAGAGGTATCCCCACTCCACTGAGTCAAAGGCTTTAGCGGCGTCTAATGACACCACTGCCGCCCCTTCAACAGCACTATGATCAATCTGTAAGTGAGTAAATAACTTCCGCAGATTGATGGACGTGGACTTACCAGGCATAAAGCCCGTCTGGTCCGCGTGCACAATCTGGAGAATGACTCTATTAAGCCGTATGGCCAAAACCTTGGCTAAAATTTTAATATCGGACGATAAAAGGGAGATGGGTCTTTATGACTCGGGGACCGCAGGATCTTTTCCTGGTTTTGGTATGACAACGATTAAAGCCTCCGACATGGACGGCGGAAGGGACCCATGGTCAAATAACTTATTAAAGGATTCTAGTAACTGAGGGACAAAGAAGGATTTGAATTGCTTAAACAGTTCCATGGGTAACCCATCTATACCAGGAGCCTTGTGATTCGGGAAAGACTTCAGCGCCTCCTCCACCTCCTCTACACTAAGCGGGGCCTCTAAACTAGTAACCGCCTCCCCCGAAAGCCTAGGCAAATCCACAGCATACAAGTACGCTCTAAGGTCATCCAATTGATATGTGGCTCTGGAAGTATATGTAGTTTTGTAATATTGATAGAACACCTGTGCTATCTCGGAGGCTTTATACATAGCATTTCCCTGCTCATTTTTGATTTGCAGAACAGCATTATGTGACTGCTCACCTTTGGCCAGATACGCCATATATGTTCCCCCCACATCAGCCTGCTCATAATTCTGGTGACTGGAAAAAAGTAGTCTTCGGCGAGCCTTTGCAAACAAGTGATCCGCCCATTCTTTCTGAGTTTGTAATAAGGCCTGTCTAGCTATTGCCGAATGAGTTCTTACATATTCCGCTTCCCGCACCCTGCATTCACCCTCTAGTCTCTCCTCAGTTGCCCTGTGAAATTTTTTTATACCCGCTACTCTTTTTATCAGGGAGCCTCTAACAATGGCCTTAAATGCGTCCCAGACAACCAAAGGAGCTGCTGTTTCATAGTTTTCTCTAAAATAGCACCCCCATTCGTCCAGTAGGGCAGCACCTGATCCCATAAGCTCCAGCCAGAACGGGTTAAGCTTTCAGAACTTCTGTCCCACTTCACCATCAAGAGTAATATCAATTTCAACCGGAGAATGGTCCGAGATACCCCTGGATAGATAACGCACCGATGCTACCCTTGAAACCAAGGCTCGGGAGAGTAGAATTAAATCAATTCGGGATAAAGAGTTATGTGTGGTCGAATGGCAGGAATATTGACGAGCATCCGGATTACGCTCCCGCCATACATCAACGAGCCCTAGTGCATCAACGAATCGAGAGAGGGGGGTTGGGGAAAGGTGCATCCCACCCGAAGCCTCCCTCCACCTATCCAGTCCCATATCCAGAACACTATTAAAATCCCCGAGGCAAATGGATGGAATACCCGGAATTCAGCCATAAAGGATGCCACTCTCTTAAGTACTTCATGTGAGAAGGGAGGAGGGACATATATACCAAGCAATAACATCGGGAGCGCCCCAAAGGTCCCCTTGATGAACACATATCTCCCATACTGGTCCGACCTAACAGTGTCTAGCGCAAATTTGACCCTTTTATTAATAAGTATGGAAACCCCACGGGAATTGGAAGTACATGTTGAATGATAGGCCCACCCCACCCACTGCTTCTTGAGCGCCAGTAACCGCCCTCCCACCAGATGCGTTTCCAGCATACATACTACATCCACGTTTTGCTTCTTAATATAACTCAGTACAAGTGATCTTTTAATTTTGTCATTAAGACCCCGAGTGTTCCATGACAAAACCCTTAACGTACTAGACATGGTTTAGCAGACACAATATCTTATCAGGCATTTTAAAATCTACTAGTACAGCGCTAAATGGGATTCCACAATACATTCTATCAAGACTGTTAGACTGACGTTTCGACCCACATCCATCCACCAATACCCAACCGCTTGCATTTTTTTTATGCACTACCCACAGTAGTTGATATATGATGCCTTGAATAACTAACATGAACCATAATACTTCTGTACCCTCTACCCCTACCCACCATGTATTACCACCCCAACTTGAGTAATACCTAATCCCGATCATTTACCCCTTAAAAAAAAATGGAAAAGAAAACACCCTATGACTACACCTAGTGGCAGTCACAGCACTCTTAACACTAAAAAGCGCTGTATTTCTTTTCATTTATCTAGCTATTTTGGCGATCTGTTTCTTTAAACAATATTTGTTTTATTTACTTGCTGATGCGTTTTTATTATTCCTCTGCATTCAAGCTTTTTATCGCTATAGCTAGAAGATGTAGAAAATGCTAAACGTTGTAGATTATGTTTTATTGACTATTTTAGATTTATTTTACACATTGATATTTCTTTTGTTTTACTTTAGTTTTTGATTGTTATAGTTCTGATATAAAAACAGAATAAAAACAGAATTGAAGTTGCTCAATCAATTTATAAGTATATGTTAAACAGGTGCGTGAAAGGCAGGGGGTTAATCTGCTTGCCACAGAAACAAAAGGAAAGAAAAGCCCCAGCACACTGCCATAAACCAGTAACAAACTCTACTGTTCTATCTGTAAAATAAAACACAGTAAGTTCAGCGGTCATGGGAACGTCGCCTGTTTCCTCGTCGTTCAAGCCAGTCCATGGCATCTTTAGGGGTGTTAAAGAACTGGGATTCCCCATCTGCCATCACCTTCAGGCGTGCTGGAAAAATCATGGCATAGGGTAACTGTAGATCCCGAAGCTTTCTCTTCACCGGCAGGAATTGGGCCCTTGACTTTTGTACATCCACAGCAAAGTCTGGATAGACCGAGACAGACGCATTATCCACTTTTATTGGGCCTTTTTGTCTAGACAACCGGAGGAGCGCATCTCGATCTCTGAAGTGAAGAATTCTAGCAATGAGTGTGCGCGGTGGAGCCCCCGGCGGAGGAGCCCGAAAAGGTACACGGTGCGCTCTTTCAATGGTAAACTGTGGTGTGAACATTTCTTTACCATATTCTCCCTCTCAGGCAGTCCCACAAAGCGTACATTATTGCGGCGAAGGCGGCCTTCCAAGTCCGAGAGTTTTGCTCTGTTAGTATGCACCTGGGTGGAGAGGGCAGCAAGTTGCTCTCGCATCGGAGTGGTTAGGTCTTCCAATGCAGAGATACGATTCTCTGTCGCGCCCAAACGCTCTCGCACCTGCTGCATCTCCTGCCTCGTGATCGACATTTCCACTTGAACCTCACCAATCTTGCCTGTAACACGCAGCTCCGAATCCAAAATGGCCTGCAAGACTTGAGATAACATGGAAGAAGATGAAGCCGACTCTTCCGTCTCCTCATTGTCCCGCAGTGGAGTAGCTGCCTGCGACGAGGTGGATGGCCCCTGCGCTCCAGCAGCATTAGAGCTGCGTGCATACTTTTCCAGTTTAGCCGCCGCAGCAGCCGCCTGATTCGACTTTCCCATCGGCGAAATAACTTGTATAAAGCGTTGCTATGAGCGGATTCCAATAACCCAAATCTGAGATAGAAACTGGAAACTTGTTACTAGTTGTTTTTCCCAGCAATCAGGTGTATGACTCACATACGCCACTCTCTCAGATACGTGTCAGATGTACACAGTGCAATCTCAAAGCGAGTATTTATATCCAGGACACACCACTGACAGTTCCACAGAAGTTGGTAGTGCGCTTTCTCCTTACAGTGTGTGAGAGCCAGCAGACAGAGAAAAAAGGCCTGGTAATTTACAACACTAATAGCTTTTGTAAGACACAGGACTGAAACACTGTTGCAGAGTGTAACCAGCAATATATGAGTCACTGAGCCAAGCTTGCACCTGAGTAGTATGAGAAGAAGCACTAAAGATGACTCTTTTTGTTAAGCAGATGGAAACAGTCCAGCAAAATACTACAGCTTGAGAATATATGCGTAAGCAAAGGAGGCAGAGAGACCACAGCAGCAGCTTCCCTGGGCAGGATAGGCACAATGCAGGATATAGTATTCTTCAACAGGCAGGGTCACAGTAAGGGAGTATGATATGAATTAGAAGGCACAGAATAGTACAGATTGACACAAAGGGGTTGCCCACTGGAGCAGGAGAAGTATTATGCTATATTTCCAGCTCCGTTATCTCCACTGTCAGCCCTACTGAGCTTCCAAAATGGCTTCCCTTCACCTCCACTCAGGACACTTTTCGCGCCAATTCTCTCCAAAGATGGCGCCTAGGACCAGCCAGCACTCTTCTCCCTTCAGCACTTTCTCCCAGCCACAGCGTCCTGTGCTAAAACGGCCTCTGCCTGCCCTTTATGCTGTTTGTACTGGCACTCGCTCCTGATGACCGCCGACCCGCGATCCCCTGCTCCTCTGCAGCCGTCCAAGCCTCTCCTCTCCCCACCGCAGTCACAGCGCAACCAGGCCAACAGGAGACACACACTCTGTCTCTCACCCGTCTACCGACTGTAGTGCCGCTTCACACGCGGTCTCCCGCTCTCCCGCAGCCGCCCGATCTTCACTGCAGCCGCAGCACAGCCAGGCCAGCCTCAGAGTCACTCTCTGCTTCTTCCGTTGCCAGCGATGTCCGTCTGCTGCCGAACCACGTGCGCTCCTACTTGCCAGCAGCCTCTGACTCGCTCCTCTCCTCCCAGCCGTCTCAGGTCCACCAGGCCAGCCACAAACGTGCCTCTCACCTTCCCCTGACAGCCATTGCCACTGGTACCAGGGTTGGTGTAGTTGGGTCACCTTCAGTCAGGATATTAGTAGGATATAGATGGGAGCTCAGGAACACCACGTCCTACTCCATCTTAGTCCAGGCCCCGTCCCCCACCGCGATTAGACCTTTAAAAAATCGCAGCAACTAGCGTGAGTAAAAAAAAAAAGCAAGTGCTGCACGGTTGAAAGCCTTAGCCATGCTATGCTGATAGAACTACAAGGCTAAGCATTGCTTAGCCTTGTAGTAATATCAGCATCAGCATGGTAAGGCTTCCAAACCATGCCACGCTGTGTGTAGTGTGTGTAAAAAAAAAAAGACAGTGTGCACCAAACATACATTAACACATTACAGTAAGTGTGCATGTAAAAAATACATTTTCCCTAACAAATTATGTTCCCTAATGTGTGCACTTACCTTCGGTGATCATCGTCTCCTATCCTAAGTATGTGGATGCAGTGTGTGTTGTTGTAAAAGAATAAAAGTTTTGGGCACTCACCGTATGCTGGCATCTCTCGGGACATTGTACACCAGGCCATAGAGTAGATTTGCAATATTATTTGAGGTCACTATTGTGGTGGGAAATTGGCATAAAGCAAAAGATGCTGGGAAAATCCAGTTTGTTTATGCACTAGTTCTCACAGACGCTTCCACATTGCTAAAGAACACAGTATTTCAGTCAGTTCAATTTTATGGTACATTAAAGGCAAAAACTAAATAACTATGAGAGTGAATAGAAAATTTTAATTTAGTTCTCCACATCTACTTGATAGAGCCCTAAAAAGTCAGGTCATAGGATGAACAATACGAAAAAAAAAAACTAATCTGGTATCTTCAGTGCAAAAAAACACCCAAACAGACGCTAAAAATGTTAGATCTGCAAGAAATGAACTGCTATACTTATACACATAATGGACTATATGCAGAGATTTTTATAAAAGTAAGGAATTAAAGACAAGCACGTAGCATGGCAACACCCACGACACTCCCCTCTCCCGGCCGTGCAATCATAGACTTACACCTCCATAGACCACCCTTATCTTTACGTGTGTACTTACGTGCGTATATGTATCCCGTACATGTGATTCTTTATAGCTGCGCCCTCAAGCATTCATTTAAATGCCTCCCCCCAACTACTTTCATGTAAATTTTTCAATCACGTATTTCAACCCATCCGTACGTATGTACCCAAGTGCGATTCACATATCCGTGCCTAAAGTACTTATGTGCATATAGTAAAGTTACTATGCACGCGCAGTTAAAATGTACCTAAAAATATGCACGGAATTCCACGTGAAAACGGATCTGTGGATACGACCCAATATACTTGAGAATACAACAGGGTTGCTGACTCTCCCGGAATAGTCGGGAGACTCCCAAAATTTGGGAAGTGCTCCCGGTATCCTGGAAGAGTCGGCAAATTTCCCGCTAGTCTGGACATTGTGTCAATGTCAAATTTGTAATCCCTAGAGTTATGAGATGTCATCAAGCCCTGCCCATCCCTGGGACACGAGAGATCACAGTAGTGATTGATGGGGGGGGCGGGCTTAATGATGAGATTTGCATAAATCATGTCATTAAGCCCTGCCCTTCTGGGATCTCCTGGAGGGAAGCTTTAAAAGGTCGGCAACCCTGGAATACAAGGATTCATTTTACAACCCAGAACAATGTAGTGCAATAGCTTTCAATACTGTCTGAATTTGTAGTGTCCACTCCAGCATCCCGTACCCTCCAACATGACCTATTCCATTAGGTACAAAATACTCTTCTCCTTAGTATCCAACTATCAGTTACTATGGTAATCCCCTTTGTTGAAGAGGCAACTATAGTTTTTAAAATATGTGTGAGTTACAATTGGAAGCTTAGGAGTGGATTAAATTGTACCTTATGGAATGAATGTTGGAGAGTATGTTATCTTGCTTCCTGTTATTTGTGAGATTCTGTATATGTGTGGAGTGTCTGGGTGGCAGCATGATCATTGCAAAGTGAATTTGCCTATAGTTTGCTGTCATAGCAACAATTCCTTATTTTTTTACTTTTTGCCTTTCATCTTTTTTTCTGTGATAAAAAATGTCTTAATTTTAGTAACATCATAGTGTACAGCGGAACGCATTGTTTTGTTTATTTTCCCTATGTGAACTATAGGGATTTGTTTGATATGATTTTTTTTAATCCATATTGGATTTTTATTGTTTTTTGGTGAAGTACTTGTCATTCTTATTTTTTCAGTTATTCTATCATGTCAAAAATACTAAACTACAAGGAATGCAAAGAATATTTCATTATTTACAGCTTAAATAAAGATTATGGGCTGGATACAGAACTAATGACAACAGCCATTTTATGCGAACGCCATGTTTAAATTGGCCTCTGTGTGCACACTGTGCATGCGTGCAGCAGATGTTACACAACAGATCTCTGAACGTATGGAATTGGTTTATGTACATTCAGAGCTCCGTACGTCAGGGCATGACAACACTCTGTACATGCAAGAATATGCAATGTGGGCAGGGGAATGCAATATGTCAGAACGTTCCATCTGAACAGCGATACACGCAGAGAAGTTAAGGTTGGGTTATGGACACATAAGTCAGCAAAGATCCACACGTGAGGGGAGAGTGTCATGTGAATGCACTAGCCACTTATGTGCAGAGTTTACCAACTCCAAGTATATGGAAAACGCTCTTAATTCTGGATCTGGTTCTATATATGTTTCAGAGATACTGAGATATATGAAAGAGGTACTTCTTCAGATAGCCTAAATTATTTGTGACCGTGTTGTTTACAGTCTGGGAAATATAAACTGTATTTTAAACATGTACAGTCCAGTCAAACACATTTACCTTTCAAAATCAATAAAATTAGGATTAATAACTTCCGGTCTTAGACAGACTTCTGCTAGCACTGCATTTGGAGTTCTGAAAGCAGCACCAACAGGGAACCAGCTGGATCTGACCTTCTGAGAGCAGACCTTAACTTTCTAATTCTAGATAGGGCTTAGTATGTCCTTACTGTATAATTTAAATACACCCCATCCCCTAGTGCTCTCCCTCACTCTGCCATTAGAAAAAACAGATGATACAAAAACAGTATAAATGTTTAGATCCAGGGGATTCAGATGTGTACTTGAAGAACGACATATGTCACACATAAAATACATTTTCTGATCATTGCAAATCTGGATCCGGTCCATTGATCTGGTAATGTGCGCTGTCACATTATTTAAATAACCCCACTCACACAGATGGACAGCCAAAGTCATACTTAAAGCTTCTGACTGAAGCGTGCCGAAACATGAAAGTACGGACATCTAAATCAGTACACATTAAGAGGGAATACCCACTTTCAAATTAAACCTACCCAATTTGTTGGAAGTCTGGATAAGTCAGAATGCGATTTGATCTCATGGATGTTGGTAAAAAAAAAACGGAGATCAAAATACAGCCCAAAAATTTTAGCTGCAGTCAAACCTTATTGTGAGGCTATTCTAGAGTGCCTTTTCTGTGAGGTTTAACTAGGACTTGTACTTCCTCAAAAGGCATTAATCTTGTTTACACTTTTTATTTTTTAATGTAGTTCAAAATAGTTTGGTGAGGTTCAGATTTGATTTTGATCCACTTTTTTTTTTTAATGCTATGACATTATTCATTTTGCAATGATGAACTTTAAATTCTTTGATATTGGTGATAAGTCTATTTCAAAAGAGACAACAAGTAGCTCCTCCTTAAGGACTTGACAACATTTTATATCTTGTCTTACAAGACATGCTGTAATAACAATATCTTTATTTGTTACTAAAACCTTGGGGTTATATGTGTAACATTTAAAAATAACCCTTGTCTCCTTCCATCCATGTTGACACGTTTAAGATTACATTTCCTGTGCTGAAGAAAAATGATCCATTGTGTGTGCAAAAAAAAGGGCAAAGTAACCCTTTAAGGCTGTGAACAGAATAGTGAACCATGGACTGTATATGTTATTTAGTTCACCTTTCTTCACTTCACACAATCTGTATTCACACAGAATTTTACCATAGTGTCATCATACTCATTACAGAATAGAAAGAAAGAATTCTGGTGACCCTAAAGCTTCCCTACTACTTAAATCAAAGGGTCCATGTCAAGAAGTCTTGTTAATGTATTTTATGTCTAAATTCGTTGAGATGGCTTCATTTGTTTCCATAGTGAAATGGACAGAATGGCTTGAGAGCTCAACAGTAAACTTCTTGGTTTTAGTTGGATCATCAGCCTCTCAAGCATATATAGACTTTTTCAGTTTTATCATCCTTTCTATTGTTTATTTTAGAAATAAGAAACCTTTCTCTTTATTGATTTAATAACAAATTTTGTAGTTTAGTAATTTCTTTCTTTATTTACTTTCAGTTTTTTTTTATCTCCTACTCAGTTGGGCATTGTTTGGAAATGTGAAAGCCATTCTGTCACGACCAGATCCTGCAGTGATCCATCACCACCACCAGAGGCCCCCCACGCTCTCTTCCTGGCTCTTCACAGTTCTGGATTCTGCCTGAGAGGCTGTAGTTCTGGGCCCTGATTTAGAGCTGCCTTCCGTCTATTTTTCAGACGGAAGCGCAGCCAAAATGTCTACTGCGCATGCCCAGATCGGGAGCACGCACAGAAAGATGTACGCAAAAGTACCCATCCGACTGTGTTCTCATCCGACTGGGCTGCGTCTGTGGAAAGATATTCAAATGAGAAAAGGGCCGCTTTTCTCATTTAAATACTGCTTCCACTGCGGTCCGCTGGCTGCTTAACAAGCCTTATGCTTACACCATCTCTTGAGATGGTGTAAGTGTAGGCGCAGCTCACCGGAGATGAATAAAAAAGTAAATTTATTTTAAAAAAAATGTAAAGAAATTGTAGTAAAAAAATTAACACCTTCCCCCGCTTGCCCCACCGCTGCAACCAATGGAACTAAATAAATAAAGTACGGGCCGACAGGGCATTCTGGTGCAAGTAGAACTACAAGCACAAGCATGCCCATGAATGACAAGGCATACTTGCGCTTGTAGTACTACTATCGACAGCATGCCCGGCACCAAATCACGACACATGCCCATTTCTTTAAAAAAAAAACATACTGTGCCCTCTACAAAAATACTATGTAAACGTCCACCTGCCCCTGAATAATGTAAAGTTAAAAAATAGTGCCAATACCCGTCCCCTTCTTTAAAAAAAAAAGTACAATGTCCACATAAAAATAAAAAAAAATTGCCACACGTGCCCCTCAAAAATCTAAAGAAATAAAATAATTGCAAGATCCCTGTCCCCTTCTTTAAAAAAAATTAATACAGTGCCCACATAATTAAAATAATACAAATTGCCACATGAGCCTCTCAAAATAAAAATATAAAAAAATGCCCATAAGATGGCCCACAAATAAAAAAAAAATACTTACCTGCTCTGATGGGGTCCAGTCTTGTAAGCTTTTAATCCAGGGGAGTGGCCTTAGCAACAAAAAAAACCCCCTATAGAGACGACGCAAACTATGTCCTGCACGCAGGACATCCCAGCGCTAATGACAGTTCTACTGTCGTTGGGGTATACTTATAGTTACTGCCAGTGTTGGATATAACGATTTACATTGTGATATTTGGAAATATTCCCACGCTAGAACTGTCATTAGCCCCGGGATGTCCTGCGTGCAGGACATAGTTTGCGTCGTCTCTATAGGGTTTTTTTTTTTGCCTGATCCCTGACACCTGCATGGTCTGCATATAACCATCTCCTTTCAACCCTCCCTTGCTGTTTCATTGATGTCTATGGTGTCTGATAGTCTAGATATGAGTTCACTGCATTCTGTTCAAGAACACTGTGATATCTTCAGCATAAACTCTCTGTGCCCTTTGGTGAGTTCCCATTCTGTAGTTCTTCTGTGAAAGTTATTATCTGGAGTATTCCTTATTTGCAGGACTCATTCCTGCATACTCCTGCCATCTCAGTAGTCTAAACTGTAAGCACCACTATTGTTTGTTGGACTTATTTCTGTACTCTCCAGTTATTCCAGTATCCACTCCCTGCAGCTTCACCTTCAACATTACTATAATTTGGACTACCAAGTATTACTGCATTCTCCAGCATTTCAGTAGGGGAGAACATGAGGGGAAAAGAAAATAGATACATAGGTAAATACAAAGTGATGTCAAATAAGAGCCACATGGCCCATCCAGTCTGCCTTAGATCCTATCTTACACTCAATTTAGTTTGAGATTTAAAATAACCTCATATTTATCACAAGCATATTTAAACTGTTCTGCTTTGTTAGCCTCAATGGGAGGTTATTCCACTTATCAACCACCCTTTCTGCTAATTAGAACTTGCCATTTAGATGGAATAGCAGACAGGCATGACATTATCCTATTGCCCTTATCAATAACAATATAATTGTGTATTTACCAGTACTTGGGCTACTGTTCTATAAGGTGTAGAATCTAACACTCCCCAGTCTTCACTAGAGCGGGCCTTGAAGCAGAATGAGTTTGGTTGTGTGGCATGTTTTATGTAGGTCATGATCCTTATAGCTAGTTAATATTGTAGGACTGATAAGTCCAGTAAAGCTGGCAGAAGCAGGCAGAGTAGGAACACAACCAGTGAACTAGGGCATCAGGGCATCAGTGATGGCGTCAGGTGTGATAACAGAATTGTACGCCATGGTAAAGATGACGACAAAAGCTTTCTAGATGTCTCTGGTAGGTGGTAATACTGAAGTGGTATAGGTGCAGGCAGCACACAAGGTATACAATAAACTGAATGGCATTAATGATAAGCTTGCTGGTAAGAATATCCCATGGCAAATGGAATGTCACATGGAATAATTATGTTAAAATAATCTACTCTCATATGGAAATTCAAATACATTAAGGGATTACATCATAGTAACTATCATGAAATCTATGTTTGTATTACCTTAACATTGGTATTTTCTGATGTGTTTAAATTTCTCTGCAGTTAAAGCCAAATATTCAGCAACACTGTACTTTTCAAGACATTGGATTTTTAGTTCCAACATATACCATACAGTTGTCCCTTTTGTCACTTTCAAATAAATTATATTTGCTTATAATAAATTTTAGTGTAAAAAGAAAATTTGGCACCAACTGGGATTTTTTTCCCTCTTCTTGATTCACCTAAATATTGAAATATAGTGTGATTTACATACATAATGCTTACTCAAACAAATAAATAATATACCAAATACTATAATTAATGAAAACCTTTTTGCTTTTTGGATCACTTTGTCACAGTAGAGTTATAATGTCATTTTGATCTGATCTTGCCCATCTGCCCTCTAGTGTTTAAATGTTAGAGAATCTCTGTCCCTTGCTGTTTTATTATACCATAATTATGTTAACACTTTTTGCTAATTAAATAAATAGCACTGAACCTCTTGTTAAAAAATTGGCATACTCAATATAATGAAAAAAATGTTCTCTAAATTAAATATAAATCAACCAATTGATTAATTAGATAAAGGAACCGATCCAGAGTTTGAGAGTAAGGGTAAAACAGGTGGAAATGTACAGCTCGGCTAAACCATTTTGAAAAGTAAGGGGAGTAAATTAAGTTAAAATTTTTTGCATGCAGGGAAAATACTTTACTTTTCTACTCTTTTAACTCAACTATTGCATAGCTTTATATATAGAGTTGAGTTAAGAAACCTCTCATTTCTAATTCTGCTTTCACAATTTAAATGTGCCTCCTCTTGCTATCCAATGTGGTATATTGCTCAGGTCTACACTTACACCTAAAAATTGTATAAGTGCAGCTTTGGATAAGCCCCGTCCTGGGAATCTTTGGCATCTGAAAGCCAAATAGAGAACAGTAAAATTGATTAGCAGTTCTTATGGACTAGAATTATCAGTGTATGTTGAGACTGTGCCCTGAAGGACTTTTCATCTCGTAACTGGAAATTGGGACCATATCTGGACCTCTGGACTACATAGTTGGTCAGAACCTAGACTATATTTGTATCAAGGAATTGGAATTAAACTCTATATGACATACAGTCCTCGATCCAGAAAATCCGCACACGTCATGGGTGGCGTAGATTTATTTATTTATTAACAGATGTTTATATAGCACCATTGGATAACGTAGCGCTTTACAATTTTAACAATCATTATAACAAGATTGGGTGGTAATAGACAGACTGGGTAGGGGCACTTTGAAAAGTTGGACGGGCTAAGTGAGATCCAGACACAAACACACAACTGTGTTATTTAAATTGCATGTATTTACTGGAGGTTTCTCAAAAAATGTATAAGTTAATATAGAGCAGGTTCCGCAAAGTATGGGGAATTTACACAGATATAAAAAGGCACCCTGGCACTCTTGCAATTACCAGCAACAAACCTCTGCCGGGGGTGAGCTCTCCATTTAAACATACATGATCTATGACCCAAAGTTGGGACAGTTTTAGAGTTAGGATCACCAAAACAGAGAAGCCTTGTAAGTGACTGGTGGCTTATCATATATTTGCAAATGTATGTAACAAATTCTTTGACTTATTTTAAAGGTAGAATGTCATGTTTTGTTGCTGGTTAATTACAAGAGTGCTAGGGTGACTTTTTTATATCTGTGTGAATTACCCATATCTTGCAGCACCTGCTCTATATTAACTTAAATTGTTTTGAGCAACCTCCATTTTGTGTGTTTGTTTTAAAGCGTGTTTGTGATAGCAGCTGACATGGAGTGCTGTTTCAGAGTAGCTGTTTTGGAGACTTGGGGACCTTTGCCAGGGATGAGCTCTCAATTTAAAAATACATGATATATCACCCAAAGTTTGGACTCTGACAGTTTTAGAGCTTGGACCACCAAAACAGAGAAGCCTTGTAAGTGGCTGGTGGCTTATCATATGTCTGCAGATGTATGTAACTAATTCTCTGACTTTTATTTTAAAGATTGAAAGGTTATGGTTTGTTGCTGGGTAACTGCAAGAGTGCTAGGGTTTTCTTTTTTGTATTTGTGTGTGTGTGTGCGTGCGCACACACATGCACGCACGCACGCACGCACACACACGCATATACATATATATGTGTGTTTGTGTATGTGTTTGTTCTTGTTTCTATATGCATATTTCTGTGTGTAGCATGCGAGCACTATCGCACTGCAGCATCCCTAACCACCTAAAGGGGGATCCACAACCCCCACTAAAGTGACACACAGAAATAAAATAAGGTGGAGAATGTGCTGTGGTTAATATTAGACTTAAAATTACAGTAATAACAAAAAATGGGGGATATAAGTCGCTCACCAATTCAGTCATACTAAAGGATAAAACTTGATTAAGAAGTAGATTGACAGCATAAATAAATGAATGTTTCTAGGTTAAAAAATCACATAAGATACCAAAGTAGTCCAATCAAAATAAATTCCCAAGTAGAAATACATTACTATATAAACACAGTCCCAGATATTGAAACAGTCTAATGACTAAACCATTTGCATAATTGCCACTGGCTGCGTGATAGTCAGATACAATGAGACATGACCTATATGATCATTCCAATTGAAATACGTATACAATACAAGAACAATACAAATATTGTAAAAATATACATGATACACAGAAGTCAAAGTAAAAAAAGGGACAACACACTTTCTACATATCACTTCTCAAAATCAGAGAACTTATCATATAACAACTTATCATAAAAACCTCATACTGATCATAAAGAGGAAACCAACGGTATATGTATGTGTAATGTTTATAAAATGTACCCAAATTTAGATATGATTGGAAAAATACTGATTAAATATATAATAAATAAAAAAATGAAATCAACGGAACAATACAGTAAGGAAAATATCATAAACCTTATAGGGTTAGAACAAGAAAGGATGTGAGAGTTTACAATAAATATGATAAAAATATAAAGGAAAAAATAAATAAACAAAACACCATTGCTGAAATTACCAAAAAACACCTCAATACAAATGAAAAAATAAAATAAAAACAATCTCCCATAGGATAGCATGTGACTCAGGATCTGTAGGGTATACCCAAAATACTCATCCCCTACATTTCCTGTCACCATATTGCCTACAGTATTGCCGACCTGTCTTTTGTTCCTTATATTGCCTACAGCACCTAGTATTCTCAGGTAGTCTCCCAATCTGATACTGGCCAGGCCCATACCTGCTTTACTTCCAAGATCTGACGGAATTGGGTCTAGCCAGGATAGTATGAATGTAGATAGGTGAACCAGATTGCCAGGGGCGTACAAAGGATTTCCCAATCTGGATTCTGATACAACAAAAATGAGGTTATTACGAAAACCACTTAAGTTGAATTTAACCCAGGAGGAGAAAGAGTATCCATATCAAATATTAATTTCATTTCTGTATTAGCTAGCATAGATTTAATATAATTTTTCTTCCAATATTCTCTCACCAATTTTATAACAATCATGCATTTCCTTGCAATGGGCCCACACCGAATGAGTTTGTAGGCCTTTCATAATATTGCATAGGTGCTTCCCCCACCAGGTTTTCATCGTTCTAGACGTTTTGCTGACATATTGTTTGCCACAGACACATTCTATGAGATAACTGCAGTTACGGGAATTGCATGTGATGAAATTGTCAATGTGGAACACCTTACCATTATATCTAGAAGTGTACATGTCCACCTTCCTCACTGAATCCTGCACATCAAACATTATCCACAGTGATAAAAACCGTTATTTCTTATTCTTCCGCTGTTAATGTTACTGATAAAACTAGATCTAACTAACTGAGTAACTTTATATTTGGGGCTCACCGGTAAATAAATTTAGGTTTCACCCCCTATGTGTTTAGATAACTCAGGATCATCAGGATCATCCGCCAATGCCTATTTATAATCTTCTCAATTTCCCTGTGATCACTGGAAAATTGGGTGATAATTGAAACCTGAGATCGATCCTTCATGGATCTTCTGTCTTTGGGGATAAGAAGTGATTTTCTCTGTATTTGTCACTATTGCTATACCCTTTCTCCAAAAATTGTTGGAGACCTACTCCTGCCTTAGAAGAATTTCTTTTGATTCTTTGGAGTTGTCCCCTGGGTATATTAGCTAACCAAGAATAGTGGTAATTACTGGAGATAGGTATAAAGTAATTAAAATCTGTGAGTTTTTAAACATTTTTGGTATATAAGGAACCTTCATTAATATATATTGAAGAAAATTGACTTGGGTGTCACTGACATTATAAGGTAGGAATAAAGAGGGAATAATCCTATTTAGGGACTCACAAAACATCTTGAGTGCCTCAGAAGAGCCTCCCCAAATAAAAATAATGTTATGAATATAGCGACGCCATAGAACCTGCTTCCTTGATGGCAGTCTCCTCTAAGACCTCCATAATGGCTGTGCCCCTAGATTGGAGGTAAAAGTCCATAATGGCTGTGCCCCTAGATTGGAGGTAAAAGAATCATTAAATTGAAAGTAATTATTATATTCAGATTCCTGTAAAAACTGTCTAATCGCATTCAATCCCTTATCATATGCGATAATAGTATACAATGAACTAACATCAGCTGTGATTAACTTAAAACCAGGTTTCCAACTGACGTCCCTTAAGATATTCAGAATGTCCATGGTATCCCTAAGGTATTATTTAATTTTCTTTGTAAAATGTTGTAAGTAAAAACGATAAAAGTAGATAAATTACCCATAATCGAATCTGTTCCGGCCACAATGTGTCTCCCTGGAGGGTTAGATAAACTTCTATGTATCTTCGGTAAAATATAAAAAAAACTGAAAAGATAGTTCTTTATTGACTAAAAAAAGAGAGTTTCTCCTTTGTTATAATGCCTTCACTATGATATTTTTCTAGCCATGTTTGGAGGGTGGCCTGTAATTTCTTGCCCCTTAGGTTTCCCTATCTCCTAGAAGCCACTCAACTTCCTTCTTATAGTCACAAGTGTCCATTATGACAATCCTTCCACCCTTATCTGCACGTTTAATTATAAGATTGTCTTAAGTTTTTAATGATTCCAGGGCTTCCCTTTCATGCCTGATCAGATTGTAAGAGGCTCTCCTTTGATTCTTATTGAACAGTTTTCTCATATCCTGGGCGAGAGCCCACTCGCAAAGAGGTCATCTTAGATTTAATACTTACAAATGGTGACCGAATCTCAGAAGTAAGTGTGGGTGAGAACCTAGGATCCAGTGATCATCAAGCAGTATGGTTTAGTATAATGACTGGGAGAGAAGCGTGCCACACGAAAACGAGGGTGCTAGACTTTAGGAAGGCAGATTTTGTAGAAAT
>WWET01001733.1:139321-151832 GCA_011038615.1 Limnodynastes dumerilii | reverse complement strand
GATCCAACCTGCTACTCCACTCCAGCCTTCCAGCTTTAGCTTCAATCACCTTTCCAAGTCCCACTCAGCAACCTTGCCACACCTGCCCGTGTGTCCCACCTACTCAAGGACTTTTTCAAACCACGTGCACCTCCATTGCCCTTTGCCCCTCTGCACACTTTGATTTCAAGTTATTATTTACTGTTCATTTCCGTATGCAGCTGTCCTTCATTAAACCGGCTAACTTTCAATTTACACCATCTCAACTGTCTTATTCCCTGAAGCCCGGAACAAATCCCACTAATCCATTGAACGTGACAAGGAGTATATATACATATATATTTTTATTTTTTATTATTATTTATTATTTTTATGTTGTTTTATGTTGTTTATGTTTTTATGTTGTTATCCACATATTTATATATGCTCCTCCACACACTGCCATTTATTTATTATATATGACAAATTACTGACTAATTCAATTTCCTTATAATTTCCATATATTTCCAGCATCCCCCTATTTCACCTTTTACACACAATCACTTTTTCATTCTTATATGTAGGGTCCACAGATTTTCCCCTTGAATAAATATTGGAAATTTTTTCAAAGAAAGAGGATTTGAAGCTTTAAACAAGCCCCCTCTTATAAATAATATTATACATATAAATAAATAGCTCTATTAAATGTTCCAGTTAATAAGATTTTAAACACATAATCACCTCCCCCGTATAATTTTACTCCCTTAGGATTCACAATTCACAGGTAATTTGTCCCATTTACTCCCCATTCCTAGATCATCGTGATTGTAACCCTTATTTCCCAACTCCTATTCACATATGTACTAATATACTCATCAAAATTTAATAAATACCACAATCATTCTTATTCTCATATAAAGTTCAAGTAATAACTGTATAATAATCCGGAGCTTAGTTTTGGCACCGCTATTACCCTAATTAGAAAGTATATAAAATTTATCGTTAGAGCACAGCACTCATAGATACAAATAGTGATTGTGCCGAATTATGAACCACTGACAGCCAACTAGCCCGACAATTGTCCTATCCAAAAATAACAAACTAGATGCAATATCAGTCTCTTTTATTCCATTTTTCCATCCTAGTCGTTACATGAATTGTATCTTAATTAATAAATTATAGTGCTCACACCTTATATTTTTAGCTAATAAATAAACATACAAATTAAATCTCAAATTCACTAGAATTTTTATAGTTTTTATTGATCAACTAATGTTTTTAATGTACATAATGTGTTTTATAATATCCCCTTTATTGTAATAATAGAAGCGGGAAAAACAACAACCCTAGAGATACCTATCAATCAAAAGTAATTACCATCCTCGAGGAATACCCCCTCCCTCCCATCAGGGAATCCCTGATTGGTTCAGGATTCCCCTACTGACGTCATGCATATCCCAGCACGGAAGAGACTTTAAAACACCGGACTTGTAAGCCACTTCTCCTTATAGCACTATCCCTGAGGAAGTCAGTACGAGCTATACATAGCTCTGACGAAACGCGTTGGCATGCAGCCTTATACATTGTGTGCAGTGTCCGAAGCAGTGACCAGCCCAGCCTACCCACCCCTTATGCAGAGTGGATCGGTGCAGCGAGCGGGAAGCATCGGGAGTACCCTGGAAACACGTAGGACCTGCTGTCTATACCTATTTACTTAATGCTTGTAAAATTTATATTTGTGGTACGCAGCCATTTTAAATTATTTAATAGTAAAAAGTATTTTTTATTAATTACTACACTATGGTCCGGTTCGGTTACACTCCCTGCTAAGAAAATCTTATTGCCGTAAATGAGACATCCGAAAGTTCCTTTTCGGATGTCCCATTTTCGAGTACTTACCTTTTTCTACTTTTTTTATGAATGGGTAAGTATGCTGTTTCTTCACCCATTGTTTCTTCACCCATTCACTTTCGCAATACACAATAAACCTCTGCCGCTGCTCGCTGGACCAGGGACAGGTGAGTAAATTATTTGTGTGGGGTAGGGAGGGTTAGGGTCAAGCTGTAGGGTTAGGGAGGGTTATGGTCAGGCTGCAGGGTAGGGAGGGTTAGGGTCAGAATGCAGGAGATGGTGGGTTAGGGTCAGGCTGCAATTAAGGGAGGGTTAGGGTCAGGAAGGGAGGGTTAGGTTAGTGAGAGGGGATGGTTAGGGTAAGAATTAGGGAATGGAGTGGGGGGCTATTTTTTTTTACTACTTTTCGCACCACGGAGCTTTCGGTGCTCCGTGGGTCGATTGCTATGCCTCGATGAGGCATACTGGCTGGGAGAAATCTGATTTTTCGCAAATCAGATTTTGTATGCGGGGACCCACACCCGGTCCGGTTTGTTCTCTCTGCTTTTTCACTCAAAATTTTAATTCTGACCTGGCGCAGACCTTTTAAAACTTTTTAATAAAAAAAACGTTTGTTTAATATATTTCCAAGTCTGAGATTGCTACATTTTATGTATGTCTATAAACATTACCAGTCAAAAGTTTGGACCCACCTTCTCATTCAATGTTTTTTGTTTATTTAAATTATTTTCTACATTTTAAATCAATACTGAAGACATCAGAACTATGAAAGAACACATATGGAATTATGTTGTCAACAAAAAAGTGTTAAACAAATCAAAATATGTTTTATATTTTAGATTCCTCAAAGTAGCCCCCTTTTGCTTTGATGACAGCTTTGCACATTCTTAGCATTCTCTCAATCAGCTTCATGAGGTAGTCTCCTGGAATGGTTTTCCAACAGTCTTGAAGGAGTTCCCAGAGGTGCTGAGCACTTGTTGGCTGCTTTTCATTCACTCTGACGCAGCACTCCATCTCTTTCCTCCAAGTAGCCCTTACATAGCCTGGAGGTGTGTTTGGGGTCATTGTCTTGTTGAAAAACAATGATGGTCCCAGTAAGCGCAAACCAGATGGCGCTGCAGAATGCTGTGGTAGCCATGCTGGTTAAGTATTCCTAAAATTTTGAATAAATCACTAACAGTGTCACCAGCAAAGCACCCTCACACCTCCTCCTCCTCCATGCTTCACAGTGCGAACCACACATGCAGAAACCATCCGCTCACCTTCTCTGTGTCTCACAAAGACGTTTGGAACCAAAAATCTCAAATTTGGACTCATCAGACTAAAGTACAGCTTTCCACTTGTCTAATGCCATTCCTTGTGTTTCTCTGCCTAAACAATTCTCTTCTTCTTCTTGTTCATCCTCAGTAGTGACTTCTTCGCATTTCGACCATGAAGGCCTGATTCACGCAGCCTCCTCTGAACAGTTGATGTTGAAATTTGTCTGCTGCTTGAACTCTGTAAAGACTTCGGACCTGATTCACACTTAAAAATCTTCTTAAAATAAGAACTAAAAGTCACTCCTGGGCTAAACCATGTTGATTGCAGGGGGAGTCATATTTCATCTGTTGCAAACAGTACTAGTGTTGAGAGGTGATATTTCCCAGCCCAAGTCTAAATAACAGTGTAATACTAAAGCTGGTCAGTATCTGTTTTCAGTAAGCAATTCAAAGATATTTCCCTGCATGCAAGAATACAATTAACTTGACTCCCCCTGAAAACAACATGGTTTTGCCCAGGAGTGACTTTAAGTTCTTATTTTAAGAAGATTCTTAAGTGTGAATCAGGTCTTTTATGTGGGCTGTAATCTGAGGTGCTGTTAAGTACTGGTTTCTGAGACTGGTAACTGTAATGAACTTATCCTCTGTAGCAGAGGTAACTCTTGGTCTTCCTTTCCCGGGGCGGCCCTCATGAGAGCCCGTTTCATCATAGCATTCGATGGATTTTGCAACTGCACTTGAGGATACATTCAAAGTTCTTGAAATTTTCCATCTCGACTGACCTTCATGTCTTAAAGTAACGATGGACAGTCGTTTCTCTTTACTGAGTTGAGTGGTTCATTTATAATATAGAATACAACAATAGTCAAATAGGGGTGTCCACTGTGTACTAACCCTACCTCTGCACAACACAACTGATGGTCTCAAACACATTAAGAAGGCAAGTAATTCCACAGATTGATTCTTGACAAGGCACACCTGTTAATCGAAAACCATTCCAGGGGACTACCTCATGAAGCTGACTGAGAGAATGCCAAGAGTGTGCAAAGCTGTCATCAAAGCAAAAGGGGGCTACTTTTAGGAATCTAAAATATAAAACATATTTTGATTTGTTTAACACTTTTTATTGAATAAGAAAGCCTCTCCCTCATCGCCTAAACATCCGAAGTGATAGGAGAGCAGTAGAAATTATGGGGCTCTATTTACTTACCTTGTTCATTCTCTGTGAAGGAAGCTGCATCAGGCTCGCTTATCATCGCAGCGAGCCTGGCAGCTTCCTTCACATTATTTACTAACACTCACCCCTCTTCTGAGGTCCCGCGATGAGCTGCGAGTAGGTTCTGTGATCCTCCTCCGTGCGATCCCTGAATGAAGTACTGCACATGCGCAGTACCTCTCAATCAGGACTTACAAAAATGTCAATGCCGAATTGAGAAACACTGCGCATGTGCAGTGTATTCATGCCGGGACCGGACAGCTGCAGCCCGATGGGACGCCCGGACAGGTGAGTTTAATCTTTATTTATATTTTCAATGTTTTTTTTAATGTTTTTTACTGATTTCAATTTTTTTATATTTTTTTTTAACCCCCGCAGTATTTCTATGTATTCCGGCGGTCTCCCCCTACATACCCCCCTTTTCCTCCCCCTAAAAACAGCTATTAGGGGGGAGGAAAAAAGGGGTATATGGGGACATCGCCGGAATACTTACCCCTAACGCCAGTCTGAGCTGGCGATAGTCTAACGCCGGGAGCGGAGTGTAAAACTCCGCTCCGACGTTTTGTAAATATGCTTAACTTCATTTTAATGTGATAGGGCCAGTTTTGAAGTGAAAACTGGCCCTATCGCACTAAAAAGATCTTTGTAAATAGACCCCTATGTGCGATGAAGTGGTACCATTTTCAATGCATTACATGACCAAGTACAAAGTAACTATACTTTGGATATCACTAGCACAACATGATGAAGTACACCGGTTTCTAGGCTAGAGCCCTTTTTATGCCATGGTGACGCCAGCAAGTCTAGAACTCTCCGTCTGGACGGCTCACCAGTCGTCACATGATTCGCATGGCTCCGCCCACACGCTGGAACTGGGCGCCTCCCCTGTGTGGAGCGTGCGCAAGCGCGGTGTAGCCCGCGCGCCTGGCAGTGAGCGGAGTCATGATGGCGGCGGACAGGCCGTGCTGATGAGACAGCGAAATAACCGTCAGCTAGAGGACCATATACCCGGGCAGCCGCACAGCGCCGGATAGCCAAACAGCACCGCCGCGGGGTCATCCTCGCGGGAGCAGCCAGAGATTGCAAGACGATAGAGGAGAATCAGACGAACAACCCTGCCGCAGCCGCTGAGCTCTACTACCAGGCCGGAACCCAGCACCCACAGAGCCCAGACTGGGAGGTTACCAAAAGGCAGCCGCCATGCAGATCACTATGAAAACGCTGCAGCAGCAGACCTTCAAGATAGAGATTGACAGTTCGGAAACGGTGAGATTGTTGGGCCGACTGCTTGCTTTCAGGGATAGAGGGTGGGTTGCTGTCTGAGGGGCGAAGGGATTTGCAGGATCACCTTCAGTAATGTAACTTTTGGCCCAGTTGAGTTTTTGGGCCTTCCATGTGGCTGTTTAATGCAGGGGTTTCTACCACTATACCGTGAGCGATAGGGTTAACTGATCGGGGAGGGCAAGAGTATGTGCGCGTTCTCGCCTATGTGCACTTGTTGGAGTGGGAGCACGTGATCGAGGGGTGGTGCAGTGACGTTGCCCACGTGGTCTGTATCAGTTTCTGTATGATGTGGCGTGAGACAGTCCTGTGTGGATGTGAAACTACAAGTCCCAGTAGGCACTGCAAGCAATTGCACAAATCAGAGCTTATGTGAGTCCTAAAGCGTCCTGTCACTGAGCTTAGTCACTCCAATCTTAGTATCGCAGGGAGCATGCGCTTCAATATGCAGTATTAAATGAGCTGAGAGGATTACATCAATTTGTTATGACCAACATTAAAATCTTAATATATATGTGTTCTGTATGTTTTAGCTTAGTCTAATACATTTAATGCATGTTTATCATAGCAGGAATATTTTACATGTCATATTTGGTATGCCTTACCTAACAGTCATGTGTATAAGAGAGCATTGCTGAATAGCATTTTATCACATGATTGTTAAAGGTGGAATTGTATCATTTTGTTGGAGGACTTACTGCACCCTTTTATTATATTTAACATCAATTAGAAAATCACATTTATTAATTTGTAGTTGCATTCTGGAAGACTAAGTGCTGAAAAGGGTGGAAACCCCACTGAGGCACTTAAAAATATAAATCTTCAAGCAGCAAATATTACTTTATATTGCTTACTACTTTTATTAAATGCATAATTTAAACAAGTGATGTTTTTAAGGTCTAAAGAAAAATGGGTACTTCTTTATTTTTGCGGCCCCCGCTACGTAACTTCAAAAATAAAGAAGTACCGAAAAATGTACCTGATATAAGTTGTGTGATAACATGTTCCCTATATTTTTATTGGTATTAACTTTTTATAATTTATTATTAATAATATGTTTACTGTTGATGAAAACAAGTGAAATAGAGTACATGCTGGGTCTGAATCACAGCTGCACTTTTTAAGGGTGTGGGTCTCCGGTTAGATAGGCCCTTTTTCGCAAATCAGATTTTCTGGCCGGAGAATGCAACCAGAGGATGCTAATTTTAATTATGAAAGCAGATTATAAATTGAGGTTAGGTTTCTTAGCTCAACTCTAATTTACAGATTAAACATAAAGCTATGCAGTCTTTGAGTTCTGTGTGCAAGAATATTTTCCCTGTAAGCTACAGAATTAAAATTAATTGGCACTCCTTACTTTGCAAAATGGTTTAGCCGAGCTGTACGCTTGAACCTGTTTTGCCCTTACTCACAAATTGGATCTGAATAAAGCATTCCAGTTATGTACAGACTAGATAGTGTGGAAAACATGACATTTTCCTCCTCAAGAGAATTCACAAGCTTAAAGTGGTAGGGTACATTTGAGCCAGGAGAGGATTGATAAAGTGTTGAGGATATGTATGAGTATATTTAATTAAAGAACTGCGTTTTTTGCTTACATGGGTTGAAGCAATGAAGTTTAATAGGCAGGAGTTTGGTTACCTTAGGTAAGATTTGGGTTAAAATGGTTAATATTTTAAGAAATATAATGAATTGTTCTTGGTGAGAATGAATACATTTAATTAGTTTTTTAAAGCAAGCTATTAGGTATTTGTACATGTAGAAATACATGTGTTCTCTGACTTATTGACAATATATTTGCTTTAGTACTACTTTTTTGTATGGTTGAGGGAGTTTTAACATGTTCACTTTATACTTCTATTGAGCAAATATTTGGGAATAAATATGCCAATCCACACTTTGCCTGATGAATTATATAACTTTTTTTCACATCTCCATTTATATCCAATAGGTGAAAGCCTTGAAAGAGAAAATTGAACTTGAAAAGGGGAAGGATGCATTTCCTGTTGCTGGCCAAAAATTAATTTATGCAGGTAATTAGTGTTTAAATGAATTCTTGTCTCTTTCTTTAACCACTATGCTGTTTCCATCAAGTAGCCTGGTCGACTTTATGAATTTATTTGTAAATGTATGTAAATAGATTGTTATTACTTTTTATGTTATTGTAGCCTGATTTCTTTCTCAAATCACTTAAAAAGCATTGACATGTTGTTGGTTTTGTTTCTGCATATTGATATACAAAATCAGCTGTATTTTGCTTGGTTTTTATACTGACTGTTAGACACTTATTTTGTATGCTGCTTTTGGGACAAAAAAAGCATAGCATGTAGAGGTAGATAAGAGCCACTTGGTCTATCCAGTCTTTCCAATTAATCTTATGATCTTATAGTAATAGGAAGGTTTTTGTGTGGCGTTCAATTATTTTAGCTGAGATGTGCGTCTGATGATTTTATATTGTTTTTCAGGTAAAATTCTCAATGATGATACAGCACTTAAAGAATACAAAATTGATGAGAAGAATTTTGTTGTGGTTATGGTGACAAAAGTAAGTACTGTTTTGACTTTAATCTTTGTGTGCAAAAATGTGTATGTAATCACTGGTAAAATAACAAAATAAATCTGACATTATAAATATGTATGTTATAGGTAGTTTTAGTGAAAGTGTAGGTTGATGTATTATGCTGTGAATCTTTAAAATTGTTGATTCTGGTGTTATGTTTAAAGCAGAAATACCAGTGCAGATGTTGCTGCAAAATATACTTCACACATTAAGATAACTTATTTTTTTTATGTATAGCTAACAAGCTCCACAAATCTGGTTTAAGAGATGTTAATAAGCACTGTATTCTGTAGCATGCCTGAATGTTTGTGTGACTAATGAGAAATGAAGTGACAAAGCTGTTTTAGTTTTAGAGCCAGATTTACTAAGCTGCAGGAAAGAAAAAGTGGTGATGTTGCCCATAGGAACCAATCATATTCTAGATGACATGTTCTAGTATGTAATAGGAAGTTGAGATCTAGAATCTGCTGGCTATGTGCAACATAGAAACTTTTAATTCCCTGCATCTTAGTTCTGGATGATCTGAAAGTTATCGGGGCCCTAGTCCCAGGTCTAATGACACAGGGGAAAAAAGAAGGGTTTTTCTTGTGTCAGACCCCAGTAAGTGGTGATGTGAAAGGTGCTGACCTGGGTTTTTAACCGAGGTCTCGCATAACACCCGATTGGATAATTTGTAAGGGAGCCGCGCGCTGAGACCCGGGACCAGGAATTTCACGTGTCTACCCTGCACTGTGAAAGGAGCTGGTCTTAAAACGGGTTTATTTTTTTGTTTTGCCCTGGCAATTCACCTAGCTCGTTGCCTTGGTTGATGTGAAAGGGGTAATAGATCAAGTGGGTTGGGGTCACTTATAAGTCTTGGATTATCATCAAAACCATCCATTTATTAATAAATGCTGTATGTTTATTTTGAACCCTGAGGAAAATCGTTATTTGATTAAAACAGTGACTTTATTAATAAATGACCGGTTAAGCACTTTTGATGTTAATCCAAGCCTTATGATTGACTCCTTAATTATATAAAAAAAAATGGGCTTAGGATAAGCCCAGAAGAGGCATAATATAACAAACATGACTAAGATCCCCCGACACATCTTTTACTCAAAAGCACACCCGATAAGATGGTTTTCAAAAAAATAAATACAGTTCAATATCAGCCACCCCAATCACTTTCATATTTAAGATCAAATAGAAGATTTCTTACCTGTCATGTCCTCCAGCTCCTGGAGAACACATTCATCTTCCTGGTTTAGTTTTGAGGGATAACACCAACCACCCAGCACTTAGAATGATGAGACTGTCCACTTCTCTAGTGAACGCATGCAGTCTAAAAACTCCATGGGCTGGAGACAGGTAGAACAGGCTGGTAAAAATCCTCCCCGTGTTCAGTCTGCATTTATACCAAATTTTTATAATTTATACTGGGAATAATCCTCTCCCTGCCACTAGTCAAGCATGGTTGTTGCCACTAGCCCCCTTTTCTTGGGCCTGTGTGCACTGCACATCTTGCACCCATTAGATATGCCACTGTTGCAGATCTTAAGGCTACTCAACTCCTTTTTTTTTGTTACTGCTTACGCTTGTGCATCCACATAGCCAATCATCCTGTTGCATGTCTCACTAAGCTCAGCCCTTCCCTATTAGTTAGCTACTTCATCTCTATACTCTCCCTTACCTGTGGTCTTCATATTATTTATTTATAAAATATTATTTTATAAAATGTTGGGTGCTGAGTGGCATATCTAAAAATTAGACCTCTAAAGGCACTGCAAAAATATGGATGTGGGTACATGTCTAATATGTAAAAATACAAAAGCAACGTAAAACATTAAGTTGGAAAGAGGATTACGGTTAAGAGGAGAGATTGCAAAATGTTACTTGACCTGATTCCATTTATGGTAGCTGGTATTCGATAAAAAGCTTGAGAGCCACTAGTGTAGAGAGAAAATGCGCACTAAATACTAAGTATTAGGGTCAACAAAGAAGAGGAACCTTTTTCTGTTCTTTGTTATTTACTGTCTGTATTGGACCAGTGCGGCAGCACCCTCCACCTAATTATTTATCTGATTCAATATTGATTGCTTGACAATACTGCCATTTGTTCATTGATCTGTGGCATGTGAATTTTATTTAGGGGGGTTAGATGTTCTATTTGTGGTCAGTAAGTCTGCTGTGCGGTCCATGGTGCCGGTTCTAACTGGGTGTTCAGGCAATCAAATATTATTACATAGAGAGAAAATGCTACTGGGTTTTACTGCAGTCAGATGACTGGCTTCTGCAAATATGCAAATCTTGTTATGCTGGAAGTGTCCTTGGCCTGTGCTGTTACATTTCCCAAAGCCAAATTTGATCATCTGATCGTTGCTTGGTCAAACAGAAGGACCCCAAGTTATTAGACTTATTTCAGCATAATTTCATAATTAAATTAATAGTTATTTTGCTGTGTTTAAAATTTTAAACTTCACCGATGTCAAATAAGTCTTTCTTTTTTTCTTTAGCCAAAGGCTGCAACCTGTCCTTCAGCACCAGCTTCGGCCCCAGCTCAGCCGGCCAGCACTGCTACTGCTGCCCCTTCATCACCACCTGTGACGTATACACCACTTTCCCGTACAAATGCCCCCCTATCACTCCCATTCCCACTACCTAGCATTGCTATACCTAGTCCATTTGTAGCTGTGCATACCCCAACACCTGCTCCAACTGAAGAGAAACCTGAAGAGAAGACTGACAGCCCTGAGGAAACAATGAGCCCTACTTCAACAGAGTGCAGGTGTGTGTGCTTTCTACAACCCTTCCAGTGCTTATTTGAAAGTAGTGTATACTTGTATCATGAATTGTATGTGGGATCAATATTAAAAGGAGTGAACCGCATTTTTTTTTGTTTTTTTTTTTAACATTGCTACCAAATTTTTGCTGTGTTTGATAAAAAAAATAATTGATTCCTGGATACGACATAAGCATTAAGAGCATGTGCACTTTCTTGGGGAGAATTGTGTGTGTGTGTGTGTGTGCTGTGCCTAGTATTTATTAAAATGGTGATTTATATTTTTGCTTTAGCATACCCAGTGATTCTTCACGCCCATCTCTTTTTGAGGATGCCACAAGCGCTCTTGGTAAGTCTAATATAAGATCAGTATTAACTAAACTTTATTGGGTCCCTCCCAAGTAAATATACAAAAAATGCTAAAAAGAAACCTACCTTGGGATTAAGATTGTTAAAAGCTTTGTACGGGTTCTCTGATCAGTGGTGTATTGCAGGCCTATAGACAGCAGATTACATTAAGGCTATCTACCAGGGTTTCTAAAGCTGTCTTCTCACTATCTTATAATCAGAACGATTTAACTTTTGTGTTTTTTATTTTTATTTTTTTCTTGGGCTAATAGTGGACATTAAATCTTGAGTCAAAATCATTTTTTAAATCCTGTGTACATGCCCAACTTCTAATATTGCAATATGATTACTTTAATGGTAATCAGAAGGTTTATTATATTTGCTTCATTGTTATCTGTCCATGTTAAGAAATCCTTAATCTGTTTAGGTTTAACTGATTTAGTGTACAAGTGAAACTCGAAAAATTAGAATATCGTGCAAAAGTTCATTTATTTCAGTAATTCAGTTTTAAAGGTGAAACTAATATATAGACTCATTACATGCAAAGTGAGATATTTCAAGCCTTTATTTGTTTTAATTTTGATGATTATGGCTTACAGCTTATGAAAACCCCAAAATCAAAATCTCACAAAATTAGAATAATGTGACAAGGATCAATATTGTAGGCTCAAAGTGTCACACTCTAATCAGCAAATTATTCCAAACACCTGCAAAGAGTCCCTGAGCCTTTAGATGGTCTCTCAGTCTGGATCAGTAGAATTCACAATCATGGGAAAGACTGCTGACCCGAGAGTTGTGCAGAAAAGCATCATTGACACCTTCCACAAGGAGGGAAAGCCTCAAAAAGAAATTGCAAAAGAAGTTGGATGTTCTCAAAGTGCTGTATCAAAGCACATTAATGGAAAGTTAAGTGGAAGGGCAAAGTGTGGAAGAAAAAGGTGCACAAGCAGTAGGGATGACCACAGCCTGGAGAGGATTGTCAGGAAAAGGCCATTCAAAAGTGGGGGGGAGCTGCACAAGGAGTGGACTGATGCTGGAGTTAGTGCATCAAGAGCCACCACACACAGACGGATCCTGGACATGGGCCTTAAATGTCGTATTCCACTTGTCAAGCCGCTCCTGAACAACAAACAACGTCAGAAGCATCTTACCTGGGCTAAAGAAAGAGAAAAACTGGTCTGTTGCTCAGTGGTCCAAAGTCCTCTTTTCTGATTAGAGCAAATTTTGCATCTCATTTGGAAACCTAGGTCCCAGGGTCTGGAGGAAGAATGGAGATG
>WWET01001733.1:118209-139089 GCA_011038615.1 Limnodynastes dumerilii | reverse complement strand
CATGCTTCCTTCAGCAGACAAGCTTTATGGAGATGGTGACTTCATTTTCCAGTGTGACTTGGCACCTGCACGCACTGCCAAAGGAACCAAACCCTGGTTCACTGACAGTGGGATTTCTGTGCTGACCTGAACCCCATAGAGAATTTATTGGGCGCTGCCAAGAGAAAGATGAGACATGAGATTGAACAATGCAGAAGAGCTGAAGGCCACAGTTGAAGCAACCTGGTCTTCAATAATACCTCAGCAGTGCCACAGGCTGATAGCATCCATGCCATGCCGCTTTGAGGCAGTAATTCATGCAAAAGGGGCCCAAACCAAGTACTGAGTACATATGCATGATTTTACTTTTCAGAGGGCTGACGTTTCTATATTTAAAAACCTTTTTTTTATTGATATCATGTAATCTAATTTTGTGAGATTTTGGGGTTTTCATAACTGTAAGCCATAATCCTCAAAATTAAAACAAATAAAGGCTTGAAATATCTCACTTTGCGTGTAATGAGTCTATATAATATATTAGTTTCACCTTTTAAGCTGAATTACTGAAATAAATGAACTTTTGTACGATATTCAAATTTTTCGAGTTTCACCTGTATATCCAGAGTTTGGAATACTTTTATGTGCTCCCATTGCGTAGCTGTCCTCGTTATATAGCGGCGAGTGACACAAACTTGTTTATAATACAATTATTATTTAGCATGTTTTTCTTAGTTACGATTGCATGGAGTTTTAATGTAATACTTTGTCATCTAAAATTAAATATCAACTTGTGGTAAACATGTTTAGTTTTTATAACATGAATATCTAACCATACTAGACCCCCTCAGTAGGGCTAATAAACTATGGAAATGTATTGTAAAGTAGTATTTATAAAAGGTGTGGGAGTAAAACAAAATATGTGAGTCAACAAGTGTCTTACTAACCAAATAAAATTTAAAAAATGACACTGGAGAAACAACTAAAAACTGTCAGTGACGTGTGGTAATTGTAAGCAATAAATGATCAGTCATTGGAGAAACACAACATGCAAATTTTACACAGTGTAGTACTTTTTCAGACTAGATGAGAAGAAAAATCTTTTCAGTTTTTATTTACCGATGTACTGGATATGCGGCAATGATTTTTTTTCTTAATATACCTGCATTCCTTAAAAATTTACATAAGGAGAAAAAGAAGAGTAACGAGCATAGAGTGCAGTACCAATTGGATAGTAACATTTTATTCAGAAAAAAATAGACAAAAGTGCAATAAAATAATGGCAGAACCCCCTCCGCCACAGGGAGAGCTCATTTTTTGATAAGATGTAAAAAACAGCTGCTTTGAAAAAGACTTATTGAACCGCATTAGCAGGAAAACAGGAGTAAACTATTGGTGATTTCCAATGCAGTGTTCTATCCACTGTATTTGTTTTACATCTACACTAATGGACCTCTAAAGTGTTATCTGCAATCTCAATACTGAGATGATCACAAAACTAATTAAGGGCCCGATCCTGGGGTCCATACGACCGTGCCGTACGTAATTCCCGTCTTGAAGGTTGTGCGCATGCTGTAAGGGTCTGCGTATGTTGCGTGCGCTGGCTGTTACGGAAAAGGAGCTGTCCCCTCGTTTACGACAGTCGTATCTTTGTGAGGCCGCAGACCTGGTCGTAAAAGTTAATGTAGGAATCTGGACACAAAAGTGTTCAGCTTTACTACCTTAAGCGGGAGTGCAGGGGGGGGGACTCCCCGTTACACAATTGGCAGTAATGACCTTGAGCGCCCTACGGTTAGGTCAGGATCTGGTCCTAAGACTCTATACATGTGTAAATTTTGCATGTTGTATTTTCTCACACCTGTGATCAGTTATTCCTTCCAATTACTGCGCCTGTCACATTTTTGTTTTGTCTGCAGTTATTTAATTGCTTTATTTGTTTAGTGTTTTTTTTTTTATTTTACTCCCACACCATTTATGAATACCTTTACACAAAGTGGCAACCACATTACCATTGTTTATTAGATGTATTTGTTTGTACAAAATCCTAGGTATCTGGGTAACAGGCATGCTGCTAGTAGTGACCTTTTAGGAGTGCGATCACCAGTTTTTTTATCCTGCTGCCTGGTTATATTAAATTATTAACCTGTGTCTGAAATGCAAGGGTCAAAAATGCATGAGCAATGTCTCTTGTGTAGCCCTCTTATAGCACATATCAATGCATCTTTATTGCAATGTCCATAATTTGGATCCAATCCGTCTTGTCTTGTGATTGCTGCTCCCTTTCACACCTCGGCATTTTAAAGTAGTCACCAAAATAGATTTGCTAGTTAACATTTATAGGTTACTGCTAGGGAAGAGATGAGACATCTGTTAAACATATATTTATGTAGTTCCATTTTAAATCTGACCAAGCATTGATTTACAACAAGATTATTTTCTAAACTCTGATTCTGGCTATTATTTAGTACATTCTAGAAATGTATAACTACAGTGTGATGCAAAGGACAACATTTTTCTCTTTATTAAATTTACCACTAAAGTCTATTTGAAAAAAGGCTGTTGTATGTATGATCGTTGTATTAATGTGTGATTCCATACTAGTGTTCAACCTGTTGTTCAAGACTTCTAATCTAGATGCGTGAAGTTTGTGCCTTGAACACTACCTATTATTTTTGATGAAATCCTAATGTTTGCAATGGCCCATTTGTCTATCACAAATTAGAGGCGACTGAGTTTCCAATTTAAGTCTATCACAGCAATGGCTTTCTTCTCCAATCTTGTGGGGCCCCAAAGAGAAAAATATTGTGCTTTCTGCACTGCAAAATTGGTTTTGTTCTAAAAATGTATGTTGAATGTACTGTTTTAACAATAGCTAGTGACTTCATTTCAATACTAAACCTCATGTTAGCTTCTGTTTCATTAGTAACAGGGCAATCCTATGAAAATATGGTAACCGAGATCATGTCCATGGGCTATGAACGAGAACAAGTAATTGCAGCCCTTCGAGCCAGTTTTAACAACCCAGATAGAGCTGTGGAGTATCTCCTTATGGTAAGCAAAGATTCCTGTGTTATCCAATTCGTTACATAGGAGAGTTTATATTCACCTAAAGCACTCCATAAATACCTGTTTATGGTGTTGTAATACACAAATTTATAAGTTTAAGTATAATTTTTGAACAGGTGCACAGTTGAACTTCATCAATATATATTTGTAGAATTGTGTTTTTTTATTTGATAAACACTTTTACTATGTATGAGATGGTCAAGTATTATTTTTATTTATTTTTTAGTTTTTCAACCAGGGATATAAAAGAAAGGAAATTAAAATTGATTTTCCAATAAAACTAAAAAAAAGTTTATTGTAAAATCCATTTTAATTCCATTTCTTTTAAAAACTAAAAAAAGAAAATACTCGACCATCTGATATATAGCAAAAGTTTTGGTAATAAAAGCAGTGCTGCTCCAACAGCCATAGGATTATATTCATCTTGTAATGAAGCACATTGATCACATGATATCCTTGCAGTGTAATGACTCCTTTTCAGAAGAGCCGTGAATTTGACACTTTTAAAACTATATGAAAGACTATATAGAACCTGTTTTAATTGTGTTCATGACGTGCAGTTTATATGAAACCACTTTGCATTTGGGTGATTGAGCCATATGCTACAAGCAGTTTTTTCAGTGCTTTGGAATCTAATGGGCACTTTTTTCTTCTTTTTCATGCTATAGGGAATCCCAGGGGATCGAGAAGGTCAGGCAGTGGCTGAACCCCCCCAAGCAGTCAGTACTGCTCCCACTCAGCCTCTGCCAATGGCAGCAGGAGCAGCAGCAACTACTACTACACCTTCTACACCGTCAACTGGAGGTAAATACAGAGTCAAACTTTAGTGCAATTTGCATGCACACATGCGTTCACTATTGTACAGCGTCCTATTTTTAGTAAGTTTATTAATATAACAAAGCTATACCAGAGCCAGACAGCTGCAAGACCCTAAAGCAGTTGCAATTGGGAGGAAGGGGGTATCTATATCTGGATTGTTTGTGAGTTGCACCCACCCATGCTGTAATTAGCATTGTTAAAGTGTGCTGTAGCCTTAGATTGTGCTTGCCTGTTGTCTGAGCAGGTGCATTGTGGAAATAACATGCTGCTTCAGCTGGCAAGATTCAGAGCTGCACGTACACCTGTTTTTTAGGTGCTAGTGTAGACCTGAGCAATACCATGTTGAACTGCAAGTGGAGGCACATTTTTATTGTGAAAGCAAAATTAGAAGTGAGGTGAAGTTATTATTAGCTTAACTCTAATTTATAGATTAAACACGGTGTTATGCAGGTTTTGAGTTCTATGTGCAAAAGTAAAGTATTTTCTCTGCATACATAATGATTACATTTACTTAGAACCCCTTACTTTGCAAATGGCTTAGCCAAGCTCTACACTTACACCTGTTTTGCTGATCAAATACTGAATAAAGTGATAATGAAATTTATTAAGAGAAACTTTGTATTGATGTGTGTGATAAATGTACTTTATTCATTTATTTTATTTCTAGGAAATCCCCTTGATTTCTTGCAGAATCAGCCTCAGTTTCAGCAGATGAGGCAAATTATTCAACAAAATCCTTCTTTGTTGCCGGCACTTTTACAGCAAATAGGACGGGAAAATCCCTCATTATTGCAGGTAGTTACGTTTTACTGACCAGGATTGAAAACTTAAGTGTCTGCATTTGACAACAAAAATGTTCCCTTTTGAGTTGGATGATGGTTTCTGGAAATTAGGGAACATTCCTTTTTTTCTATTTTGTAAGCACTCTCATCTAAATAAGAGTTGCGGTTTAGTTACTGTAACAACAAAAAAAGACAAACATCATTTAGGTATAAATAGGGATACGAGGATAGTGGTTTTGTAGCTGAGATAAACTTTGCAAGTAGAAAGACAAAGCAAGGGTATATTTAATAAAATAAGAAACCTAACACAGCTGCTTTTATCAAGTAAGTATGCTTAGCAATGCAGTATTTCACTTAGTTTTACATTTTTGTTATGAGTGATACGTTTATGGGTTAGCTCTATAGGAGTAGGTGCTGTAATTTTTTTTTTGTTATTTACATTTATTTAGACCCAGATATATATAATTTATTTTATAGAGAGATACTAAAGACACCCCAGCACTCTTTGAATTAACCATAAACAAACCAAAACATTCTACAGTATCTTTTTTTTTTTATTTTTTTTTTTATATCTATTCCATGAGTGCTAGGTGTCTTTTGTATCTGTGTAAATTCCCCATAGCTTGCAGCACCTGCTCTATATGAACCTATAAATTGATTTGAGCAACCTCCATTGTTGTGTGTATGTGCATATATAATTTTTATTAACATATTCAACTTCAACGTGCAAAAATATATCAGATACGTTGACGGTATTTTTAAAATAAGGCGTATTCCAGGCTCATCATGTTCTTACACTGCATAATTTGTTTTTTCATGACAGCAAATTAGTCAACATCAGGAACAGTTTATACAGATGTTAAATGATCCAGTCTCTGAATCAGGTGGTCAGAGTGGAGGTGGTGGAAGAGGAGGAGGAGGAGGAGGAGGAGTAGCAGCTGAGGCTGGAAGTGGTCATATGAACTACATTCAAGTTACACCTCAGGAAAAAGAAGCTATAGAAAGGGTAAGTGGACAAGCTGCACATAAACCTTTTCTCTACACTTGTAGAGTCCTAATATAAAACTTGCTATGATTTGATGTTAACAAGACCTATGGTGAATTCAGTATTTTATTTCACTGTGACAGAGGAGAATCTGTATAGAATTATTGAACCACTGATGATCACAGAACTCATAAATATAGTTCTGACCCACATGTCTGATCGTTCATGACAGGCAATTTGGAGATCAGTGATGTGCATTAGAGATTCATGAGTTGATTATTTTCACCTACTTATAAAACATGTAATTAAAAATGACTCCTGGGTGTTTTCCAACTTTCTGCTCATCCTTGATAATTATATGTAGATGGAATTTCCAGCGCTGATACATGAGTGTGGAACCCAATATATGAAATATATAGCAATTATATTAATAGAGCTAATCTTCAAATGACACAAAACTAACTCACAAAAACAGTAATCTGTGTTATACATCATGTCTACTCACTGATACTCTTCAAGACCTATTATGCATTTATACAATTCTAGATATCTCACTACTGTTTTATGTTTGTTCTGCAGCTAAAAGCACTAGGATTCCCTGAAGGACTCGTGATACAAGCTTATTTTGCATGCGAGAAGAATGAAAATTTGGCTGCCAATTTTCTCCTACAGCAAAACTTTGATGATGATTGAAAAAAAGAGACTGTATTTTTTATCTTTCTTCACACCAGTGCATTACACTAACTTTGCTCACTGGATTTACTGGGATGATTTGGGCTCATATCCACGATATTTGGTGTATGGTTGTCGGGGGGTGGGTGGGTTAGGGAATTATTGGAAAAGCTAGGACAAAGCTTACATCAGCAATTTATTGAGCAGTTGCAGCGATCAGTGTGTATTATGGAAAAGATAAAAAAAAGAAAAAAATATATTTGCAACCAAAATACAGCTTCAGCAGACATTGTATTCCCTTCTGAAACATCATCTGCTATCTTCTCTAGATATTACTATACTTTCCTCTAGTATACTTAGATCCAGAAATTTAGTGTAATGCCCTGCTTCCAGTTTTCTTTCTGACATAAACATTGTTTTGTGCTGCCAGTTATTCCTGGTAACATAGGGTTATGGCCATATGAACTAGGGTTTGAGAAAGCTTGTAAGATGTAAATGCCAAAATAAAAGTAGGTGATTATTTGCTGCTTCAAGTAATTCTGAAATTAAATTTGAAAGTTTAAAATAAGTGCACAGAGAACCTCTCTTAAATGGTTAAATGCTGTGAAAGCTAATTCGGGGGGAAAAAATCTTTCCAATAAATCTTTACTGATATTTAAGTAAACCCTGATTTTTGTGTGAAGTGGCCACTTTCTGTTCTGACTTAGAAAACAGTATGCACACGGCGTTTGTTTTGGTTTATTTTTCTTACAGTTTAGGCTATTGAAACTGATTAGCTATTGAATTACTCATTTATTTCCATTTTTACATTGTAGTAAAGGTTTTAAAACAGTTGCATGTTTTTTGGTTTTGATGAAACCCATTGGTGTGTTAATTAACCCTTTTCAGTGTTTACTTGTTTTCCATGTCAGCCGAGAATGTGCAACCTCTTCGACCTGTCCCAACATATTTAACCCACGTTTGTCCTAAAATCACATGTATGTAAACAAGTCCAGTATGAATGCAATCTACATATTGAACAATACATTGAAATGTTTTTTTTGTACTATATAAACTATTCATCCCCATACCAAAATATTAAATTAAAGAGTCCTTCTGCTTTGAAGCTGGCATGACAGGACATGAGGTAAACACATCCTCTGTTTGTTTTCAGAGAGGGCATGACATATAAATGAATTGTAAGAACTATTTGTGTATTTACTGCTTATACATGCGATAAATGGACAGATGAAGATATGAGAAAAAATACCCCAAAAGATATACAAAACATTAAAAGTTCTACTTGTAAAGTGTTCTTGTTTATATTTATTTGCTGTTACATTTCATTATTTATGGTTGTGTGTTTTGTATGGTAAAAGCGACTTAACATCAGGTAGCAAGGATTAATATTTAGAGTAGAGATCCACCACTATTTTACCACCACACACTTCTGTGTGTAAGCATCCAAGGTAAACCGAGCTGTGTGGTTTTTTTCTTGATATGTATGTATTCATGATGGTCAAAATATAAAGATAGTTAAGATATTGAAAAGTACTTCACTCAATTAAAATACACATTTTTTTTTCTTGCATGATACCTGTGTTGAGATGATGTGCTCCATTATGTTGTGTAGAATCTAACCCTGATGGAAGAGAATTGCCCTGCACACTTGAGGAACATATTTAACAATTTGGATGTGTTTTATTTTGAGTTTAGTTGTGCGTACACCTATTTTCAATGAAGCTATATGTAGAGTGACACGGGCAGCATACAGTGTCCCGCTGACCAATATTGCTATCCTATATTTTGCCATCTGGCCATTGGCAATTATCGCTGCCATCCTTGTCTAATACTTAGGAATATTCTTTATATTGTTCTTGATGTATACAAATGGACTCCCTTTCAGACCAGAATTCATCATATTGCCTGTAATCTTGCCCCACAGTGGTGGTTTGAATTAGCAAATGTACACGCTTTATGATCTTTCATCATTAAATACAACCAGTGATAAAAGGGTTCCAGTAACCTTTATTCTTTAATACTTCACTAGTGGCTTTATCCTGAGGACCTTTTATTACCAACGTATAGGTACTAAAAGTATTCTCTTTAGATGTATGTACTTCAAGTCTTAAAAACCACATGTTGTGAGTGCCTGTATATACACACATGGAAGATATGTTACCTTCCAAAACCATCCAAATGTAAGGGCAGACTTGTTCACTGTATGTGTGATGGGAATGATGGTCATGCATTTGTTCTAGTAATATAGGGACGGATCCAGAAGTGCTAAATCCATATATTAGCCTCTATTGTATAATCCAAAATCCAACATGCTGGAGTGCAGGACATTTCCCTGCTATCCTGCGTGCGGAATACTATCCTTAAGTATTCCGCACGTATCTCTGTGCATGTGGAATACCAAATAGTATGTAAGGGGAGTGCGCCAGCCACCTGAGTGGAGGCTGAATTGTATGTAACATACATGAGTCAAAAGAAAGGATTAATTCTAGATCCGGCCAGTAGTCATGAATAAAATTATTGGCAAAATAAAATAAGAACGGTAGATCATGCATGGTATATACATCTTACCCTCCCCAAATTGAAGTGCTTTGGTGGGTGTGTGTGATATAATTGTGTGTGTCTATGTTCACAGTGCAAAGAAATCTTGAGTTTTAAGTCTGGATCCAGCCCTGTAGCTCCATGCTACACCTCTACGTTCACTGGTCATTTTAATCACATATGCGTATTTTCTTTAAACCCCTTTCACATCACCACCAAAAACCCGGGTCTTGATCGAAACCTGTTTTTGGTGGTGATCTGAAAGGTAACGGGATCCTGATTGAAACCTGGCTTATTGCCTTTGCTGATGTGAAAGGCTACCACAAGACATATTACATGTGCAGGTGTTTATATAGTCAATAAATGGACTTTAATTGTGAAATAATCCTAAAATAACTGGCAAATGCCACCAGCATTATGAATGTGCAGTGCATCAACTCCAGTTTCTTTTAAATGGATTGGTGCAGCATGCATTGATTGATATACACATACAAAAAAGTACCTCTATTCTGTTATTTAAATGTAAATAGTTATGGGAGTCTTACTATGTTATTATGCCCTGTATACAATAGCTTTCAAAGTAATGCTGCTCCATGCTTGTAAAGCAATGAGTAGGTGCTGCTATTTTAATTTTCCATGCAGGAGTGAAGCCAAATCTTTAAACTGTGATCCAGAAAGCTTTTAGCATTTTTCCCTGGGTAATAAAACAGGCAAGCAGTATTTAGGGTCCGAAAGATGAAATGTGACAGAACATATCTGAAGCCAACATATCCAACGATGCAATAAATTTTGATCATTTCCAAACATGAAAAGTTGTTTCTACACACCTCACTTCCTTAACCCTGTCTTTTCTGTCAATATTGAGATTAATCTATAGACAGTGATATGCTGTTTTTACATATGTGAAATAGTTGATTTTCAGCTGTCCTATCAACTGTAGTTGACATCTTTAATGCTCTCTTATTAAAAGCACCAGCCCGACATAAGATAACACTTATTAATAACCTAAAACATTTGTGTTGGCTCTGTATTATAATTTTTTGTAAATACATAACATATGTTGGTGCATGTTTGTAATGCAGTTCTCCATGGAAACTTTTTCCAGCCATGCCAATTCAGATACATGTGGAGATTTTGGTAATCTGAATTAGTGCACATATTTTATGCTTTAAATTTTAATATGTAAAAGCAGGACAATCACTTTGTAAGTGATGGCTGGATCTCTTCCAGGTCATAGAGCATCAAGAAAAGGAGGATACTTGTTTTTATTACTTTAATTCTCTTAATTTAACTAGGAAAATGTGCAAATGTGTAAAGTAATGCAGTACTATATTTGCTTTGGCACACTGTACGTGTAGATTACACATGGGATAGCTGTAAGCAAAACCACATGCAATATATAAAGAATAATGCATATGGTGCAATAAACAACAGGATTGTATTTCCAAACATAGTTTACAGCCTCCTGAGCAAGGCCTGAGAGGTTCATGCTGATATATGACAGTAGAGTACAAGTGGATATGTTTTATTAACATACCCCAAATGTTTGATAGAGGACAATAGTGAATTTTAGCCAATTTCAATTTAACTCAGGTGATTTTTAGTTATGGGATTTGAAAACAGATGTTAAACATATACATACAAACCCCACAGAATGCTGACAATGCAGTTTGTGCAGAAAAAAAAAGTTTAGTTTTTTCTTTTTTCAAAGCAAGCTACATTTATGATCAATAGGGATGTTTTATGAAACTTTATTGGAACAATTTTTTCAGAAATATAATAAAGGAGTGTTACTGAGGTTTTGTGGTGGCCATTTTGCAGAAGTACAAATCTGTAGACAATCTTGGCATGCATTTTTTTTCCAGTTATATGTGGAAAGTCGTTTTGCCTTTTGTTTACACATATGGTAGAAAACAGATTACAGGTTCCTGTCTCCGCTACTTATTGTGATAATTAGACTAACTACATGGATTTTTAAAATATAAAAAAGGGTTTATTTAATGAAGCTTCTTAAGAGCAAAAATTGGATTATTGCCCATACCACTAATTCAGATTGTATATAGCTATCTCTTTCTAGGATGTATTTGGAAAGTCATAGGGCTAAATTTACTAAACTGTAAAAGTGGAGATGTGTCCCATAGCAATCAATTAGAATCTAGCTGACATACTCTAGTATATAATAGGAAAATGAGATCTACAACCTGATTGGCTTAATATTGGAATATTGGAGAAGTGGTGAATATTGTGTTATGTTTCTGAGAAAGCCTATCATGTATTGTTCCCATTTATACTGTTGTGCATGAAGCTCCTGGGAAATATAAGTGCCCGGAATCTGGAACCTAACGTGAGCCCACTTAAGCATGCAAAATGTGCAAGTGGGCAGTATGGATTGGAGGGTGCATGCCAGATTTACTAATGTAACTTCCATCGTAGAAACTTCTGTACTATGGAGTTTAAGTAGAAAGGGGCCGTGCTTCCCCTCAATCCCCCACTACCCTCTCTTGTGCGGAATTAAACACCCCCCTGCAGGTACGGAAAGCGTGCAGGGTGTTGACGCAGACTCTGGCTGGGGTATTTAAAGCAGAGCAAGTCTGAACTGCCTATAAATAATCCGGAACCTGACTCCATGGGTCAGGTAGCTGGCATATATGTTCCCACTCATTCCAATGGTTTTTTAAAAGGAGCAAAGGATGCAGCTGATTCTTGTGGCTTCAGATAAAAGATCATTGAGATCACTGTCATCCTCAGACTGGCAGTTGGCCCAGGGTAGAGACTCCTTTTTCATTTCATTTATCAACTAGGAAATTTAGTGCTTAGCATTGACGGTGTGGCTGAAAGCTTAGGACTTGCCCAAGTCAGTCAACATCTCCAGTGTACCACAGATGAAATTCCATCACACAATGTTGAATACTGTCCTCGATGCCACACTTAAAACACTTTTACATTTTAGACTTGCCCTTGAGCTCACTCAGACTTTCTAATGCAGGGCTTGACAAATACCAGATGTCTGGTCACCTTGGTAACCAGAAAGGCACCCATTATGGCGCTGGAGGAGTTACCAGAGATGTTTTTCCACAGACCCCTTCCCCCTGGCTATCTGCAGTTTCTCTCCCAGCAGTGTGATTCCGACAGTTGTCGTCATCATGCTGCTGAGAGCTTCTCTCTCACCAGTTTCAGTAACTGGCCATCGAGCAAAATAGCTGCTATGTGAGTAAACCTCATTATTTGCTCATTCAGTATCAACTGTTCCATGGCATTGGAATATAATTTATAAAGTACATGTTTAAAGGATTTATTTTCAAGTCAGGATTATCCTTCCTCCTTGATTCAGAAAGCAAACCTAGATGATTTACCAAGAAATGTAATATCTTTATTAAAGAATAACAGACAGGTTCCTGAACATAGTGGACTGGAGGAAGAACTATCTTTTGTGACTCAATTTAATTCCTTCACAGATAATAAAAAGGATTATTGTGGAAAATACAAAAACTTTATTGTGACCCCTATATTGAATATAAGTGTCAAATCAAAACAAAGAGTGATCTTTAGAAAAGCACAAAATCTAAAGAAGCATTTGGTGAAAAGCCTTAAGAGGGATAATAAACCTATTACAGAAAATACTGCTTGGCTTTCCACTAACATTATGGATTGCTTGAAGAGGGGTCGCTCACCATATATTACCTGTATATTTACAGCTAAAGATCTTTCAACTTTTTCTGGTGTATGACATTAAAAGCTATACCAACTGTGAAAGTAGTTTTGTCATATATCTCATCTCTTGCTGTTATGGTAAAAAATATGTTGGCCGTAGAGACATGATGGGGTTAGTGAGGGGCTGCAGAGATGTGATAGGGATACTGAGGGCTGCAGAGACATGATGGGGATACTGAGGGCTGCAGAGATATGATGGGGATACTGAGGGCTACAGAGACATGATAGGGATATTGAGGGCTGCAGAGACATGATGGGGAAATTGGGGGGCTACAGAGACATGATGGGGATACTGAGGGACTGCAGAGACGTGATGGGGATAGTGACATACTGCCCGATGATCACTCTACTCATCCATACTGCCCGTTGATCACTGTCCTCATCCATACTGACCGATGATCACTGAATCCTAGGTCTTTACTCACTGTTACTTCTCATATTCTGTCTCTATATGTAAGCATTAGGTGTAAGATGTTTGTGAGCAGCACTATCACTAATTGTTTTAAGGACGCTCCCTGTAATGAGAAAATGTTTCCACTTCTAGTGGAGCTCAGAAGACATTGAAGACTCAGTGCAGGTGACATCTACAGTACAATAAAGTTTCTCATCATTATCACCTCCCCTGTGATGTCATTGCATCAATGTCTTGTAATATAACTTTATACATTTCCTCATCTTGTCCTCATGCTCTATATATCCCCCCCAGTATGAGGAATAACCTCCTGGGCTTCTATTGTCACCCAAAGTGACTCAGTGTTTCCCCGAAACCCCTTATTATAGTATTTATTCCTCCCCTCACATACATTAATACCCGTCCCCCAATGTACAGCTGTGTCCTAGGTATGATTGTCATTGCCCCATGATTCTGTGACACCCCAATATCCCCTCATCAGTCACACTCTCCATATGACATTGGGGTAGATCCTGAACTACGTGTGCCGTACGTATATTCGCGGAGCGTATTTTCGTACACGTAAGTTCGCTACACTCCCCTCGGCACACCCCTTGCACGGACGTATTTTGTCAAAATACGCTACCCAAACCCTACCTTAACTTTTCCAAACGTAACAGCATACGTCCGCTAACGGACGTACTGACTACGTGAACGTACGCAGCTTAGCACGCCCATACTGTACACTTTAAATACCACCCCCGCCTACTGCACGTAAAACGCACGTATTGTTGACTAACGTAAATTTGGCACGCCCACACGTAAGTATTTACGTGAGGAATACGTGAATCCCCCATACATCCAAAATTATGCTACGTGAATGTGGGCATTTTCTATGGTGCGCATGCGCAGTGCGTTCAAATCTGCGAATTTACATCTCTGCCAAGCGTAGTTCTGGATCTGCCCCAATGTTGCTAAGGTATGTGTTCCTAAGATATATAGTCTGTATTGTGTTGCAGTGTTTAGGATGAAATGGGATTTGTATAGTGGAGACTAGCATACTGCCTGTATTGTATATGATTTGCTTTTTTTATTGTGTTTACAAGATTGTGTTTTATGATGTTTACATGGATACTATACTCTAGTAACTATAATGATAAATTGTTAAACAGGTAGGCGCAAATTTAAAGTTTGCAGGGAGGCGCCGAACACCATAGCACCGGCACCGGCATAAGCGTCCAGAATTCCGTATGTAAGTGGGGGAGAGCCTTTTTCACTCACACATGAGACTTAATAGCGGTCAAACGTATGGAAGCTCTCCATACATTCACTCTCTGCTACTTAAGTCCAGATCAGGCCCTATATGCTAAATGGCTTTGAAGCGAGTGAGTCTACTCTGATGGTCACTATCATTATCATAATGTTGATATCAGAGACTGAAAAACAAAACAAACATTTAAAGTTTCAATTCACATCCAATCACTTCAATTTTGTCGCTTTGTTTTTTGAATATGGGAAAGGGCATGATATATACAGACATATCGAATGATAAGGGTTAAAGGTTTTTGAGTTCATTAATGTATACATTTTTGTTATTGTTGTTTTGTTTTTTCTTTTTGTTTCTCTGTGATTGTTAGGTCAGATTCTTAGGCTTAACTACCCAAATACAGCATAAAGATCTTAAAAATAATTTTCAGTTTCATCCTATCAGACTTGAAAATTTAAAAAGGCTTCCAACTGCTTGAGAAGGCTGTATGAATCTGTGTAATGTATCGCTATACGGAAAGATTTATGAAGGAATCTGGAGTAGGAAACCCATTATCCCAATTAGCCCAATACTTTTAATGCATCTATAAGGGATTATGGAATTGGAATCCAGATCTGAAGATTAGTATTTCACAGATCATTTCCTACTAAACACCTCTTTTTGTAACTTGATTAGGGAAAAAGAATGAACCTGGCTAGCAACACACTTTAAATGTTTCCCAGAGAATCATAAAAATGTAACCATGAGGGTTTGAGGCATTATTGGTTTCCGAAAATGTTTCTTTCATGATTCTTTTAGTAAAATTACAGCTTAGCAACTGTTATACAGATTTATATCCAGATCATAAAACTGAGTGATAACAGGTTACTTGTGATCCGGTGTCTCCTTATACATTCCATGCAGTGTTGTGACCTCTTGGTACTGCTGCTACTTGATAGCTAGCTAACAACAAACAGAAAAATATAGCTATTCTATGTTTGCTAAGCCATATGCAGAAGAAAGCATTTAAACTTAATTATATTAAATAGTCATCCTATTTATAAAACATAGCTTTTATAAAAGTAACTTATTAATGTTTAACACCCATATTGATTTTGTGTTTGACTAAGGTTAAATCAACTTTTTGTGTACAATTTTTATCTCTTACACTGACCACACTATGGGCCTGATCCAGAGCTACGACCGCAAGCGAGCGCACGTTCATCGTAAGCGAAAATTCGTGAAAAAAAACGCACTACGCATGTGCAGTATGACAACTTCCGGTCGACTGAAGGACATGAGCGTACAGCGAGCGAATTTTCAGCGTATTTTTCACTCAAGGGGCGTGCGTTTTTTACGACGATAGTCTGGACGCTCGAGTTACTACACAGAGGCGGGGATAGCCATTTAAATTGTACAGTATGGGCGTGCTAAGCCCCGTACGACCAGCGTATCGGTACGAAAATTCGCACGTACGCTGAAAAATCTTGGGGTAGGGTTCAGCCGCCGTAAGCAGGTACAATCAATGGGAGTGTTATGGGCGTGAAAGTTTTTACGCCCGGGCGAACGTACGCTATGCTCGCGGGCGATTGCGGTCGTAGGTCTGGATCAGGCCCTATAAGATAATTATGCTGATCAACCAAATATAGGCCTGATAATCAGGGCTGTTTTCAGGGACGGGCGAGCCATGCAATCACACGGGGTGTGTCCCTAGGTGACTTAAAGTCACATAAATCGTGGCTCACACAGACACCGGCTGCATGATGCACAGAACCTGTATTGGGAATATAGTGCTCTTATGGGAGCCCTGTAGTACCAAACCTGTATCACTGAATAATGCTGCTTCACATATGAGGCAGCGTTATCCATGGAAATAAAATTGGTCCTACAGGGCTACCACATAAAACAACAGAGAGCAGTGCCTATCTTCCCTTAGGAGCCCTGTATACCCAGTACAATCTATGTGAATGACTCTGGCAGGCAGCGTCATTCTAGAACAGCCCTGCAGAGGAAGAGGGTGAAGACTGCAAGGGTAAGTACATTTTTAAATGTGACTAGCACAAAGGAGACTAGATAATATTGGGGCACAATTGGAGGATGGGCAAAAATGGAGGCTGGACACAGGAGAGGCACAATTGGAGGCTGGATACAATAGGGGCACAAATGGTGGCTGGACACAGAAGGGGCACAAATGGAGGCTGGGGACACAGAAGAGTCACAAATGGAGGCTGTACACAGAAAGGGCACAATTGAAAGCCGGATACAGTGGGGCACAAATGGAAACTGGACACACAGAAGGGACACAAATGGAGGCTGGACATAGTAGGGGCACAAATGGAGGCTGGACACAGTAGGGACACAAATGGAGACTGTACACAATAGGGGCACAAATGGAGGTTGGGCACACTACTTGAAAAAGCAGGAAGCCATGGAATGTGAGTTAGGGATCTAACACAAAGAGCGGTCACCAGATGGGAGGTATGTTCACTTTCTGGTTAAAATTTAATAGCTGACCTAAGAGAGAAGCTGTAATTGGGAAAGAAGATCCATGTGGATGAGCTGACATTTTTACAAAGGAACCTTTGCTTTGCTTTGACATCTCCCACATAAAACATCATGCCTATCTTCATTATAAATCATCATAAGGAACAACGGGATCAGAAATAACTGTGAGAATGAATAGACTTACCCCACTCACCAACTAATTGTACTTTATTGGTAAATGAGAACCAAACACATTCGATCCCCTTTATCAACTTCTAAACATTATAAGCCAGATTTACTAAGCTGCGGGTTTGGAAAAGTGGATATGTTGCCCATAGCATCTAATCAGATTCTAGATCTCATTTAACTATTGCATACTAGAAAAAGTCAGCTAGAATATGATTGGTTGCTATGAGCAACAACTCCACTTTTTCAAACAGCTTAGTAAATCTGGCCTTATATGGACTCTCTGTTTTTATTTTATTTTTATTATTAAAAAGGCGGAGGTGGCATCTGGCTTCTTTCACCTCCTGTTCCCTTTTCATTGAGTGTCAGCTGTGCATGATGTTATCACATCCGGTCCAACAAGGAGGAGCATGGAGAGGAGCCAAAAGAATGAAAAGACTAAAGAGAAGACAAAGAAGAAAACAGGAGATAAAACAAGAAAGAAGGGCAAGTAAAAGGTAAGTAAAGGAGAGGAGGGGCAACAGATAAAGGGGGCACAGTGTTGTGAAGGAAGAGGAGGCACAGTGTGATGGAGGAAGAGGAGGCACAGTGTGATGAAGGAAGGGGAGTCACAGTGTGATGGAGGAAGGGGAGGCACAGTGTTGTGAAGGAAGAGGAGGCGCAGTGTGATGGAGGAATGAGAGGCACAGTGTGATGAAGGAAAGGGAGGCACAGTGTTGTGAAGGAAGAGGAGTCACAGTGTGATGGAGGAAGGGGAGGCACAGTGTGATGAAAGAAGAGGAGACGCAGTGTGATGAAGGAAGAGGAGGCACAGTGTTATGGAGGAAGGGGAGGCACAGTGTTGTGAAGGAAGAGGAGTCACAGTGTGATGGTGGAAGGGGAGGCACAGTGTGATAAAAGAGGAGGGGGCACAGTGTGATGAAAGAGGATGTTGCACAGCGTGATGGAGGAGGAGGGGGCACAGTGTGAAATAAGAGAAGGAACAGTGCGATGAAGGAAGAGGTGGCACAGTGTGATGAAGGAAGAGGAGGCGCAGTGTGGTGAAGGAGGAGGGGGCACAGTGTGAAGAAGGAAGAGGAGGCACAGTATGATGAAGGAAGAGGAGGCACAGTGTGATGAAGGAGGATGAGGCACAGTGTGATGGAGGAGGAGGTGGCACAGTTTGATGAAGGAGCACAGTGTAATGAAGTGTGATAAAAGAGGAGGGGGCACAGTGTGGTGAAGGAAGCTGAGGCACAGTGTGGTGAAGGAAGAGGAGGCACAGTGTGATGAAGGAAGGGGAGGCACAGTGTGATGAAGGAAGGGGAGGCACAGTGTGATGAAGGAAGCTGAGGCACAGTGTGGTGAAGGAAGAGGAGGCACAGTGTGATGAAGGAAGGGGAGGCACAGTGTGATGAAGGAAGGGGAGGCACAGTGTGATGAAGGAAGATGAGGCACAGTGTGATAAAGGAAGAGGAGGCGCACTGTGATGGAGGAAGGGGAGGCACAGTGTTATGAAGGAAGAGGAGGCGCAGTGTGATGGAGGAAGGGGAGACACAGTGTGATCAGGAAGAGGAGGCGCAGTGTGATAAAGGAAGAGGAGGCACAGTGTGTTGAAGGAAGAGGAGGCACAGTGTGATGAAAGAAGAGGAGGCGCAGTGTGATGAAGGAAGAGGAGGCACAGTGTGTTAAAGGAAGAGGAGACACGGTGTGATGGAGGAAGGGGAGGCACAGTTTGTTAAAGGAAGAGGTAGCACAGTGTGATGAAGGAAGAGGAGGCACAGTGTGATGAAGGAAGAGGAGGCGCAGTGTGATAAAGGAAGAGGAGACACAGTGTGTTGAAGGAAGAGGAGGCACATTGTGATGGAGGAAGGGGAGGCACAGTGTGATGAAGGAAGAGGAGGCGCAGTGTGATGAAGGAAGAGGAGGCACAGTGTGTTAAAGGAAGTGGTGGCACAGTGTGATGAAGGAAGAGGAGGCACAGTGTGATGGAGAAGGAGGGGGCACAGTGTGATGGAGGAGGAGGGAGCACAGTGTGATGGAAGAGGAGGGGGCACAGTGTGATGAATGAATGAGCACAGTTTATAATGGAGTAGGGGGCATAGTGTGATGAAGGAGAAGGGAGAACAGTTTTATGAATGAAGGGGCACAGTTTATGATGAGGGGGCACAGTATGTGATGAATGAGGGAGCACAGTATGATGAAGAGGGTGGCATAGTGTGATGAAGGGGGCTACAGCTCTAACACTATGCTCTTCATTTTAGATTTAAGTACCACCAGAAGCCTTAATCCAGCTCTGATTATGAAACTGTGATATTATTTCCTTGGTGATACACTGAAGGTTTGATACAAAATATATAGCGGTAATGTGTTTATACAGGAAGTTTATCATTTAGTTTTTTTACAGAAAGAATATAATACAGATCTACACCTAACTCACCCGTTCTGCCCCTAACCCGCCCCCAGTTTTTTTTGTACCTTATGGTTTTTTGGTACCTTCTCAAGATGGAAACTACGCACAGACAATGCCTCTTTCCGCGCCTCCTGCCTCTCCGGCTAATCTAAATCCCTCCCCCTTTCCACTTTTGTCTCACAGTGCAGAGGTTATGGTATGTTCTCCCTGTGTATATGTCGGTTTCATCCAGTTGCTCCCACACTTCAAAACCAATTGTCTGCTGTGTGTGTGTGCTTTTGTGTGTGTGAATGTCTGTGTTAGGGAACTTAGTATGTAGCAGGGACTGATGTCATTTTGAAACGTTCTCTCTGTAAAGGGCTGCAGAACGTTTGTGGTGCTATTTAAATAAGTGTTAATAAAATAACTTATTAGTTCATCAAATAGATCAAATAGGGTTATATATCAATATCTGAGGGTCCAAACAATAAAAAGATTTCCTACGTAATAGTATTATTTATAAGCTATATCATATATGGTATAAATTATGTGTTGTAGTATATGACACACAATTTAATTCTAAAATGGTAAGGTTATAACAAAAAAAATAACACGTTCCCCATAAAATAAACAAGACATTGCTATATTTCCATGCAGGGTTTCAATTAGCATTCTCTAACATATCTAGATTATGTATTTATTCCAGTGAAGTTTAGGACAACCATAGGTTAAACAAATTTAAGAGTAGAGAAGTTAAAATATTGGGTTGGTAAATAGGCAGAGATTAGGGGATATGTTAAAATTTAGAGTGACCGGTCACTCAGGCTTCTCTGTTTTGGTGGTCCTAACTTTGAGGTTAGGGCCACCAAAACAGAGAAGCCATGTAAGTGGCTGGTGACTTATCATATATTTGCAAATGTATGTAACTAATTTTTCTGACATTTATTTTAAAGATATAATGTTATGGTTGGTTACTGGTTAATTGCAAGAGTTCTGGGGTGACTTTTCACACACACACACACACACACACACACACACACACTCACACACACACTGGCAATGTTGATGATCCTCTGAAAAAAATTATCTTTTAGATCTGCAGATTGATAGTAATTTGCATTTAGAACCTATATCAGATGGTTTAAATATGAAATCAGTCTATTTTGGAAAGGTGTTAAAGAAAATAAGTGGTGTATTGATCAGTTCAATATGGGACGATATGTAATTGCATTTACAGATTTGATCAAAATTGATATAACATTTTCTTATTTGCTACACACTTAGCTTTGACTCATCTGTATATCATCATAGCTATGGAATCGAGCAGCACGTGAACATTTATTTCCAAAACAATAGCATAATTCCTCAATTTCTCGATTCCTTCTATAGCTTTTATTTAGGAAAATGCTTGAGTTCCTTTAAGCCACAGTCATTCTGTGAATTGTGGTATTGTGCCAAAGACTACTTCACCTGATTACAGCTTGTGCTTAGAATATAGGCCAACTTCTCAGGCTCACCACAGGCCTATCTGATTTTGTTATATACCATCTGTCTTTCAGGCATTTCATATCTTATATATAGCCATTAATAAAAATTCTGAGGTAAAGCATAGAGAAACATAGCCAGGTGTGTCGCTTCATTATATATATATAT
>WWET01001733.1:97611-114544 GCA_011038615.1 Limnodynastes dumerilii | reverse complement strand
ATGAATTGAATTGGTTCTGAGAAAAAGAGTAAGAGTTCATCAAACAAAAAGGAATGATCCAAAATCAAGGTCTATATTGAGGCCTTTTGGGTCTGTGGTTTGAAGGAGATAAATCCACTTTGTTTCTTCTTTTGCTTGAAATATAGGTGCTGGTAAGGATAAAGATCCTGGTCCAAAGTTTGAGGATGAATTGGTTCTGAGAAAAAGAGTAAGAGTTCATCAAACAAAAAGGAATGATCCAAAATCAAGGTCTATATTGAGGCCTTTTGGGTCTGTGGTTTGAAGGAGATAAATCCACTTTGTTTCTTCTTTTGCTATCTGTGAAATATAGTTTCCGCCAACTTTTGTTTACCTTTTTGATTCCTGTGAACTGGAGCTGGAATGGGTCCTTGTGGTGTTTTCCAAGAAATGTGCTGGAACACTGTGTGTGAGTACACCTTTTCGGATGTTTCTGATGTGCTCAGCAATTCTGTCTTTTAGACATAGTATCGTGTGGCCCACATACTGGAGGTCGCAAAGGCACTCCATTAGGTAGATGAGGCCCTTGGTTTCACAAGACATCTTCTCTTTTACTTTGAATGTCTCATTGGTTTTGGAGCTAAATTCAAGAATTGGTTTTGTACCTCTTTTGTTTGTATTTTTACATGCAACACATTTGGTGCAGTGGTAGAAACCTGCAGTTTTCGCTCCTAGCCAGGTCGATGATGTTTTGGGTTTTGTGGGAGGGCACTGGGTGCCACAATGTTCTGTAGATTCCTAGCTTTCCTGAAGACAACTTTGGGTCTCGGTGGATGTAGAGGTTGAAGAGTTGGATCTTTTAGAAAAATGTGCCAATGGCGCCTCAAGATGTTCTCAAAAGCCCTGTGGTTACAGTTGGTGATGAAGAGGGGTTGTTGGTTGAAATTTGGTTCTTTCTCTTCTTTGGTCCTTTCCTTAGTCTTGAGTAGTGTCTTCCTATCCAAGGTCCTATTTTGAGCCAGGGCTTCCTCCACGTTGCCATTGCTGTAATTTTTCTCTAGGAAGCGGCATTTGAGGTCATGGGCTTGTTGGTTGTAATCCTCTATTTTGGCACAGTTTCTCCTTATCCTTTTGAATTGTCCATTAGGGATGTTGCTGAGCCAGTTTTTGTGATGATTGCTGGATGCAGGGATGAAGGTATTGACATCCACTTGCTTCATATGTGTTTTGGTGATTAAGCGGGTATTGTCAACTAGGATTTAAAGGTCCAAAATAAAAAAGGCTACAGGTAGATAGCCTTATAAATGTAGCTCATAACCACAATTACACTCTATGGCAGGGGTTGCCAGACTTTCAGACTTAGGGATCTACTCTAAATTTAAAAAATCTTTTGAGATTACCATAGTCCGAAATAATCATAATGCAATACTTTTTAGGGGGCTATGAGCCACTGAACACATAACACAAACTAAACAAACTATAATTTCCAGACTCTATGTCTGCCCCTTGTAATATCCAGCCTTTATGTCTGCCCCTTAAAATGTCCAGCCTCCATGTCTGCCCCTTGTAATGTCTAGCCCCCATGCCTGCCCCTTTTAATGTCCAGCCTCCATGCCTGCCCCTTTTAATGTCTAGCCACTATGTCTGTCCCTTGTAATGTCTAGCCACCATGTCTGCCCCTTGTAATGTCCAGCCACCATGTCTGCCCCTTGTAATGTCCAGCCACTATACCTTCCCCTTGTAATGTCCAGCCTCCATGTCTGCTTCTTTATTATTTGTCCAGCCCCCATGTGTGCCCCTTATAATGTCTAACCTCTATGTGTGCCCCTTATAATGTCCAGCCTCCATGTGTGCCTCTTATGTCCAGCCTCCATGTGTGCTCCTTATGTCCAGCCTACATGTGTGCCCCTTATGTTCAGCCTCCATGTCCGCCCCTTATGTCCAGCCTCCATGTCCGCCACTTATGTTCAGCCTCCACCCTTCTAATGTCTAGCTACCATGTCTGCCCCTTGTAATGTCCAGCCACCATGTCTGCCCCTTGTAATGTCCAGTCACCATGCCTGCCCCTTAAAATGTCAGGCTTCCATGCCTGTCTCTTTATTATTTGTCCAGCCTCCAAGTGTGCCCCTTATAATGTCCAGCCTCCATGTGTGCCCTTTATGTCCAGCCTCCATGTGTGCCCCTTATATGCAGCCTCCATGTCTCCCTTTTATATCCAGCCTCCATGTCTGCCCCTTATGTCCAGCCTCCATGTCTGCCACTTATGTTCAGCCTCCACCCTTCTAATGTCTAGCTACCATGGGCCTGATCCACGCCCATGACACTCCCATTGATTGTACCGACTTACGGCGGCTGAACCCTACCCTAACTTTTTCAAGCGTCCGTGCGAATTATCGTACCGATACGCTGGTCGTACGGGGCTTAGCACGCCCATACTGTACAATTTAAATGGCTATCCCCGCCTCTGTGTAGTAAATCGAGCGTCCGGACTATTGTCGTACAAAACGCACGCCCCTTGGGCGAAAGAAACGCTCAAAATACGCTCGCTGTACGCTCATGTCCTTCGGATGACCGGAAGTTGTCATACTGCACATGCGCAGTGCGTTTTTTCTCCTGGTTTTACGCTCCCGACCGGCTTACGATCGCTTGCGGTCGTAGGTCTGGATCAGGCCCCATGTCTGCCCCTTGTAATGTCCAGCCACCATGTCTGCCCCTTGTAATGTCCAGTCACCCTGCCTGCCCCTTAAAATTCAGGCTTCCATGCCTGCCTCTTTATTATTTGTCCAGCCTCCATGTGTGCACCTTATAATGTCTAGCCTCCAAGTGTGCCCCTTATAATGTCCAGCCTCCATGTGTGCCCTTTATGTCCAGCCTCCATGTGTGCCCTTTATGTCCAGCCTCCATGTGTGCCCCTTATATGCAGCCTCCATGTCTCCCTTTTATATCCAGCCTCCATGTCCACCCCTTATGTCTGGCCTCCATGTCCGCCTCTTATGTCCGGCCTCCATGTCCGCCACTTATGTCCAGCCTCCATGTCCACCCCTTATGTCCAGCCTCCATTGTCTGCCTCTTGTAATGTCCAGCCACCATGCCTGCCCCTTAAAATGTCAGGCTTCCTTGTCTGTCTCTTTATTATTTGTCCAGCCTCTATGTGTGTACCTTATAATGTCCAGCCTCCATGTGTACCCCATGTAATGTCTAGGTTCCATGTGTGCCCCTTATAATGTCTAGTCTCCAAGTGTGCCCCTTATAATGTCCAGCCTCCATGTGTGCCCCTTATGTCCAGCCTCCATGTGTGACCCTTATGTTCAGCCTCCATGTCTGCCCCTTATATCCAGCCTCCATGTCCGCCCCTTATGTCCAGTCTCCATGTCTGGCCCTTATGTCCAGCCCTTATGTCCAGCCTCCATGTGTGCCCCTTATGTCCAGCCTCCATGTCTGCCCCTTATGTCCAGCCTCCATTGTCTGCCCTTACGTCCAACCTCCATTGTCTGCCCTTATATCCAGCCTCCATTGCCTGCCCTTATATCCAGCCTCCATTGTCTGCCCTTGTATCCAGCCTCCATTGTCTGCCCCTTATGTCCAGCCTTCATTTTCTGCCCCTTATGTCCAGCCTCCATTGTCTGCCCTTATATCCAACCTCTATTGTCTGCCCTTTATGACCAGCCCTCATTGTCTGCGCTTATATCCAGCCTCCATTGTCTGCCCATTATTTCCAGCCTACTTACATTTGGCGTCTTCTCCCTTCCTCCGCGACGCTCCCTCTCTCTGCTGCTGCCTTTCTCAGTCTGCTGGCGGTCACGTGATGCGGTAGTGGTAATACGGGAACCATGTAGCACCAAATCTGTTTGTAGAATGGCAGTGACTGCATAGGTTCGGTCATTGCCATTCACAGTAACAGGTTTGGTCCTACAGGGCTCCCGTAGGAGCCCTGTATTACCTGTACTGTGCAGTGTAAAGCCCTGCCACATATACAGCGGCACGGGCTTTACAAAAAAAAAACACAACTTTGTCCCAAAAGTCTGATCCTGGGACAAGTTGTGAGGTGGTAATCGGGACACTTGGGAGGCATGATCGACTGATCACCTGGCCGTGGTCGACCAGTCGACCGCGGCCGGGTGTTTGGCCACCCCTGCTCTATGGATTGTACTAGGGGGAAAACGTGTTTGTTCATTACTAATAAGCCAGTCTGCTCCACACTCTTGTACAATCTACATTTTGTACATAGCTAAACATTTTATAAGCAATGCCTGTCTAATTTATTCTCCCTTTTTCCTATATATTTTTTAAAGGCACTGCTATTGTAAAGATATTAATGCTCATACATAACCATTATTTTTATTTATCTAGCTAGACTCTATGTTAAAGTGAGAATTTAACTATAGCCACTAGAGGGTGATATTTCATAAGAATCTTGCCACCTGATTCACCTCATTCCTTTCATTACTGTGGTCAGAAGTTTAATTAAGACATACTGTACCAAATACTAATGTTCCCGTTCTTTCTATGTCCTGTGTTAGTTCGCCTCTTTTACTTAACTGTTAAAGTGCTATTACAAAAACATAGGGTTAGGGGACCGGATCCAGACTTGTGCCCAGCACCCAACTTATGCACGCAAAATGCGAATATGGGGTGTTTTGAGTGGAGGGCTCCCTCCAGACTTTACGTGTGCTTTGCGCACCTAACTTCTATCATACGGAACTTAGTTCCGTGCAATAGATATTCAGTAGTACGGGGCTATGCTTCCCCTCTGTCCACCAAGGATTGAAATTTTATAGTACGGATGGGTTTAAAATTTTTATGAGCTGATCAGTGGTCGAACAAACCGCTAATCTGCTTGTGTGACTTAGGGCTGCACCATTATTTTTATTTATCTAGCTAGACTCTATGTTGAACTGAGGATTTAAGTCACACAAATAAGTCACACAAATATGTGCATGAAACTCCCCTCTCTCATGTGGACAGACAGACTCCCGCACGTACGGAAAGCAAGCTGGGATCTGCATCCAGTCCAAAGTTTCCATCTTTATCAAATAATATTATTATGTTATTTTTCGTTTTGTTTTTATTGTTTTAAAATAATAGTATTATGTCATGAAGCAAAATTAGAAACCATGGCTTGTTAAAAACCACAACTGCCTTTGTTGAGCTTCCGAACAAAAGATAACAGTACAATATTATACATCACTAAACCATATGTTTTATGTACATCTGTTTTAGAGAGAAAAAGTGGACAAAATGCAACTGTAGCACTGAAATAACGATATTGCCTATTATCTGGAGTGACACATAAAAATAAAATGACTCTGTTATCATCCCAAACACAATACATTTTGTAAAATGATGCATACAATAGGATAATATTTTTAAAGTTTGGCCTTATTAATAAACCAAAAATTAGAATCCACTAAGTTACTATAGGTGTGGATTTTATGGAAATGCTGTGATGACCTTTCCAAACCTTTCAACACATTTCTAGGTTGTAGATAGTAACAAAGTAATTGCCCACTAACCAATGACCTCAGTTAAAATACACATTTTCATTTAGAGCTTAATATTTTAGGCTTTGCAGACCATCACAGAGCCAAATAGGCAAATAATATTTCCTTGTACAGATGTTTCCTGCTTCACTTCTCCAGAACATTAAAGGGAAATCATTATTTTTTGCAGCGTAATGGACCTGACAGAAGTTTCATCCACTGTTTCCTCACAAGTTTTCATCTGTAGTTTTCAGACCATAAGAATGCATAGCAGTGTTACTATTCCTTTTACAGCTTTATATGGCAGGAAGTTTATTAAGAAAAATAAACAATCGCCATATGTATACCTAACAATTAGAGCAAACACAAGTGAATTAGATCCTGGTATCTTTAACAATTTTTTCTTATTGTATGTAGAATAAAGATCACGTTACATTCTAAGCATATTACAGAACAGAGAATTTATTGGATTTAAGGGAAGTTTTGTTTCATTGCCTTATGATAGATTGTAGTCACCTGTCCTTAAGGGAAATTGTGCATGTTGACTATTGCAAAAAAACATTTTGCTTATGGTTTAAACAAATACAATATCACTTGCCAACAGGAATATCCTGTTTGTGGCCGAACATTCGTTTACAGAGTCAACTGCAGAAACCATTCTTAAACCTCCTGATAAGTAGCCTGAATTCAAAATATAGCTGTCTGGAACTCTAAACAAACACTGCATATTGATTTTAAGATATGCCTTAAATTAGCCTTAGCAAAAGCAATAATTACACTTTGAAGTTTATTTTGTCTCAGCAAAGCCCCAGTGTTTGATTCTCTTTACAATTGACAAAAAGAAAAATATAGCACAACCCAGTTATGTTCCTTGTGAACAAGTATGTCTTGATTAATAGACTAATTGCAGAGGACACTGGATTAAAGCCCAGCATCAAGAATTTCCTGGATACACCACTAATATTTTTTTTGTCGTTATTTTATTAATGATCAACTATTATATTAGTTACTACTATTAATACTATTATTATATATTATATTTATTTAATATATTAGACTTATCAGGTTATAATGTGTTGCAGACCATACTGAAGACCAAATTTAAAATAAATACAAAGTAAAAATACTTCCTGTGTTCACTTGGCTCCTCAAATGATATTGCCAATTTATACCAAGTTGCTCAGGCATTTTATATCTGGTATTTAAGACACTCCTAAGTGCACTTCTTCCTTTTCATCTGCTTGGCTAATTTCAATTTTTTCTTTTATCACACTACATGTTAGTTATATGTCTATCTCACATGAGGAACTCCCATAGGGGCACATTCAATCTCATCAAAGGTAGATGCCTGTAGAGGTAAAGGGACAGTCAGGCGAGGAAACTCTAAGCCAGCAGAAGGGGCTTCCACATGACTGGATCCCCCTGCACAGGTAGGTAGGTGGTGGTGAGGGCCCGTCTAAGGACTTTTCAGGAGCAGTGGCGGACATCATCCCCTAAAGTCTGAGTTAAGGGATTGTCACTCGGGTTATATAATAGACCTGCTACAGTTTCCTTCTCCCAGGTTTTTTATTACTGGTCTGACTTCGACGCAGGGCGCTTCAGGATGCAATCAGAAATCTATTGGTTTTTGGCATAATAGTTGTGGTTCCTCCTCTGGAGAGAGATCTGGGGTTTTACTTGAACCTTTTTTTGATTTTAAAGCTGGACAGGTCCTTTCATCCAGTCTTTATTTTGAAGGACCTCAACAGATTGGTTTGGGTTCCGAGCTTTATAGCTTCGCTCTATATCAAGGATGCTAATCTCCACATCCCCATTTGGATGGTGCTTCAATATCTACTTTATTATGCGATCGACAAGGACTATTTTCAGTCCAGGATTTGACCCCTTAGTCTAGCTACTGTGTTATTTACTAAGTTGCAGGTTTGGAAAAGGGGAGATGTTTCCCATAGCAGCCAATCAGATTCTAGCTCTCACTTTCCTATTACATACTAGAGAATGTCATCTAGAATCTTATTGGTTGCTATGGGCAACATATCCTCTTTTTCAAACTCACAGCTTAGTAAATTTGGCCCCTGGGGTGCTCACCAAAGTCATGTCCGTAGTGACATGTCTGCACCGTATGCAGGGAGTCACTGTAGTGTCTAATCTGTATGAGTATGACCTCTTGGTAAAAGCCCTGTCTCATCAGGGACAATTTCTCCTAACATCATGCACAGCACAGAGAAAAATCTTCCCTGATTCTGGTGCAGTGAATGAGGTTTCTGGGACTAATTTTCGATACCAGATGCCAGCAGGTGTTTCTTCCAGAGAAAAAAGTGATGGCAGTAATAAAAAAAATTAGGTCTATCCTAGCGAGAAGGGATGTATTAAGCTCCTGGAGACCATGAAGTGCAAACTCTTCAGAGGAAGCTACTTCGGAAATTGTCCAAATCACCTCCATATCTGGACAGGCAGATCATCAGCCTGTCTGCAGCCATTTGCCAGTCTCTTGTATGGGGGTTGAATCACTCACAGGCGGTTGGTCCTTCCAGGCTTGGGAATGGACCCTGGTAATGACAGATGCCAATCTGTCCAAGAGGGCAGCAGTCATTGGGGACTGCAGGCTCTAGGGACTGTGTAACTCTCAGGGAACACTGTTATCCATTAATATGTTGAAGCTGCAGGCCATTTAAGGAGCACTTGTACAAGCCCAGAGGTTTCTGGTGAACAAGCCTCTAAAGATCCAGATGGACAATGCCACAACCTGCAATTCCATGGCGATGGCAGAAGCAGCAAGCATCATATTCTGGGAAGAACGTCTTGTCCCTGTGATATATACTGTCTTTATTCCTGGAGTATAAAATGGGAGGCTTATTATTTAGGTTGCCACAAAGACCATCTGGGAGATGGACTCCTTAACAAAGAAGTCTTTTCTCCTCTGGCTCGCCATTGGGGTCAGCTGGAAATTGACTTTATGGCACACTAAAGAGAGCATTAAAATAATCAATGCGGGAAATGATTAGTACAGGAATGAGAATTATTGCAAATTGCGTCTTCTGTAAATATTTTTTTGATGTTTGTAACAGGGCCTTATTCACTAAGGGCGATATTTTACATAAAAATCGCATCGCTGGCCGATCGCGGCGATTTCCCCGCAAATTTTTTTTTTTGGGCCCGAATTCAGTAAGCTGCGATTTTTTACAAACACACGCGATGCCCCGCGATGCATTTAGGGCTTAATCGCGGTGATTTTTTCATTAAAGCCCTTTTTCAATTAGCCCTTTAACTAATGGCGGCATATCGCGTGTATTAAAAAAATCCAAAGTTCTGCATGTCTGCAACGTGCAGGCATGCTGTAGTCATTGAATTACAAGACTCAGCAAAGGTGATCCTTGTAATTCTATGTTTACAGCATGTCTACACATTGCAGACATGCAGAACTGCGTGTCCAGTGTGTGTAAAAAAAAAAATAATAATTATACAAATACATTAACCCTTTCACTAATTTAATAAAGTGTTACATATGTACAAATAATAAACCTAACTAACATTACCCCCTACGTGTATGCACTTACCTTAGGAGGTCATCTCTCCTAATCTAAGTGTATAAAACAAAGTGGTACATGTGTATAATAATAATAAAAAAAATTTAAAACTCACCATTAGCTATCCGCATCTTGGGAGCCTTCAATTTTCCTTTAGCTGAAGTCTTTTTCTTTATTCTTTCTTCTTTCGATGTATTCTGGGCTGAAGAGGACGATGACAGCTCCTCACCTTGATCGCGACGAATTCACACTAACCTCCCACCAGTAGGGGGCGCTGGTTACATTATGAAGATGAAGAAATTAACAGTAGAGCTCTATCCAGTAACCTGATATACCCCAATGTCTGCAGTGTCCCCCAATGTCAAAAAAAAATATTGTAATTTAAACACTTACTGGGGATGATCCAGCTAACCTTTACCACAAAGTCATTACTTACCTGTGACTGAATCTAGAGTGGCAAGCCACAGCGGAGGAGCAGGACACATAACGTGAGAGAGTAGGACAAAGACATAGTGTAAAGAACAAAAGAAGAGAGACACAGACAGACCCAGAAGCAAAAAAAGAGAGACGGTTACAAGGTAAGTCAATTTAAATGATGTTGCACTTTTAAGTACCTTGTTACTCATATAGGGGGCGACCTGGTACCCCTACAACAATACCACATGACTTTTTTCTATCGTACAATCATGTAGTCATGATTGTGGCAACTACAACCAACACAATTTCTGTAGTTAAAGCTTTTCTGTTTGATCCCCAGGTTTTGAAGGCTATCAGATGTATCGGGCATCTCCATGCATTATTAGCTGCTATGTGCCCATCCAGAATATTTCTGTAACTTATATATGTTGTAATCAGAAACATATGTCATTAAAAAGGAGCATGATTTAACAATCCCAATGTTTTATGTGTTAAGGGGGGATTACCGTCAGCCCACAACTTTTTTTTTTTTTTTTACATTAAAGATATTAATTCACAAAGTTTTCTCTCACAGATTTTGAAAATATATCCACATATTGGTGAGGTGAAAATATATCCACATACTGGTGAGGTGAAAATATATCCAAATACTGGTGAGATAAAAATATATACAAACACTGGTGAGGTGCATATATATCTAAATACTGGTGAGATGAAAATATACCCAAACACTGGTGAGGTGAAAATATATCCACATACTGGTGAGGATATATCCAATCCACATACTGGTGAGGTGAAAATATATCCAAATACTGGTGAGGTGAAAATATATCCACATACTGGTGAGGTGAAAATATATCCACATACTGGTGAGATGAAAATATACCCAAACACTTGTGAGGTGAAAATATATCCACATACTGGTGAGATGAAAATATACCCAAACACTTGTGAGGTGAAAATATATCCACATACTGGTGAGGTGAAAATATATCCACATACTGGTGAGGTGAAAATATATCCACATACTGGTGAGGTGAAAATATATCCACATACTGGTGAGGTGAAAATATATCCACATACTGGTGAGGTGAAAATATATCCACATACTGGTGAGGTGAAAATATATCCAAATACTGGTGAGGTGAAAATATATCCACATACTGGTGAGGTGAAAATATATCCACATACTGGTGAGATGAAAATATATCCAAACACTGGTAAGGTGAAAATAAATCTAAATACTGGTGAGATGAAAATATACCCAAACACTGGTGAGGTAAAATAATGTAAATGTGTGATGTCTTAGAGCAGATTCCCTGTCACTCCCCTCTCTCATGTGGTTATGGCAGCAGTTACGCTGCCATAACCCTACCTTAAGTTTTCCCATATGGATCAACAGTCCATACGACCACTGATCTGCGTGGTACTTAACTCATTTGTACTGTAAAATATAAATACTGCCCCATGCCCACCTTACAAAGTAGGCAGGCAGAGGAGATGGGCTGCCAGAAAATCACCTGACATTTGCAAGCCAAGTCCAGCCCTTGGATTTGAACAATTTCAATGTAAAGTGCATGGGGGACCATGGCTTGATGTTATCTAACACAGAGTGTGTGATCTGCTGTCATATACCCATTCCATTGCTTCAGCATTGACATCTGGAATGTCATGTACCTATCCCAGTTCTCCCAATGTGTTAGGTGCACAGGTTCCCACCACCCCATGGTTGTGAAGTAAGTAACCGAGCTGCGGAGCTTAGATATTTGGTTTTCGTTTTCTGTTTATCCTGCAATCACATAGTTAGAGTGATGAGTTCATGTCACTTGTTATTATTCTGTGATACAACATAACAGTATGGCATAATAGTTAGCATTGACACAAACAATGTATCTATTTCCACTTTCAGCAACTCATTTACTGTGGGTTAAATACAGAATTTGACCTGTATGATATCCAAAAGGGTTTTGATATTATGAATGTAAATTTTATCTATATTGTTTCATTTTTGTTAAAATGGGAGTCTTCTGTTGTTAATATTTTATCAGCATCATTATTCTTGAAAACTAACAGGTTCTGTTTAATTTTTTTGTTTTTTTGTTTTAATTCATCTCACAGTTATTCCTTTTGGCCCAGCTAATTCACAATTATTGTTATCTGGAATTAATTTTTCTGTGTCATGTAGCTCTTCCCAATATATTTCCTGTGTAAATACAGCATGTTCTGTTGGATTAAAGCCATCGAGCTTGGAACTAATCAATGGTATGACTGGCTGTTCAGCAAACTAAATTCTGTAACATAAGATGTGTTTCAAATTACACAAACATATATGGTTTGAGTCTTGGAGGTGTTTTTTTAAATTCAATTATACAATTTAAATTGGTAAATTGTTGTGTTGCGGACAAACATACTCTTATTTCTACATTCACAACAAAAAAAATCTGCAATCTAGTTTTTTTCATTAACTGACTCTAAAAAGAACTGCAGGAATTTGCTTTCAACAAGGTTCCAGTAAAAGAAACATATAGAAGTAATTGCTATCAGTGATCTGCATATAAGTGCATAGTAAGTTGGAAGTGCATGTTTATAAGGGTGCATATTATATCACATAGCAGCATAAAGTATTCATATAGGTAGTAACAGAAATGCGGGATTCACAGTTTTTGCAAAAGGAACTTTACCTATCTATTTGTAATATGGATGAGTACATCAGTAGAACACAACTGAGAAAAAATATCACATATATCCTTTATATTTCAGAACAATAATATTCGTGCTGCATATAATTAGCAATATATTTAGCTGAGACCAAGTGAACAATCTTTAGACTAAAGCTGGCAATGTAGCTTGACACATTTGGGCCCATAGTGTGCCATTAGCTAGTTTCCATCACAAGCAGATACCCCTCTGGCCCGTTGTCTCTGGTCACAGAAAAATCATTGCTGGAGTGGATACGTTTTAGAATTTTTTTATTTGAATATGCTGTTTGGTATACCTGGCTAAATATAGACTATTGTTGGAAGACAAAGGAGTCCACTGTTGGATGGAAAAGTTTATTATTATAGGCTTTATTGCAAGAGGAGAAAGGGGTGAGCAGAATGGTGTGTATGTGAGAGTGTGGTCCCGGTAATAGCATACTGCACTAGGGACTCTGTGCCCTCTCTGTCTTTCTATTCCCTGGGCTCTGCTTACCGGTGAGGAGGGGCGAGTGGAGGAGAAGAGAGCGGATAACCTTTCGTGGATGAGGAGTAAAGTTGAGATATGCTGTAACAACAAGAGGAGCCACATGTGAGTAGGATATCGGGGGGCTGAGATCCCCTGGATAAAAACGTATTACACCATAGCTTTCCGTTCGTTTCCCCCCTTCCATATACGGGACGAGCATCCAGTTAAAGAGGCCGTTTAAGAGGAGAATAGAGGTTTTCTGATGAGCAATATTATAAATAGAAGACGTTTGTGAGTAGGACTTGATTGACCAAATAAAGCTCACCCTTAGACGTACTTCACTATATACTGTTGTCTCTTTTTCCCCTATATCATATGGGCCTTGGAGATAGGATCCTGGAACGGGACAGAGTACCTTGGTGAAAGATCTGTTCCCTTGTATTTGGAGACATCACTTGAGAATTTATATTGGAAATAGGAAGTATACCAGCAAAGATCAAGACATTCTAAGTGGACATCTTTTGGACTGAAGAGATCTGAACTAAAGGTCTGTGTTTAACCCTGTTATTGTATGTGACAAGAAACAAGAGGTCACCTTATCTGCACCTTTCAGAATTGATATATTGAAGTTGGAGGAATATATTTAGAAGGTCGGAAGAAAGTTTATGTATTTTGTATCTTGTAGGTAGAGCGCAATTGTTATCGTTGTGGTTTACATTGTTCGATTTAGAGAGCACAGTAGTCTGTATAGGGGTTGAGTCCTGAACCCGTTTAGGGGTGGAGTGAAGACGCCCTTCCACTACGTACTATTGCCGCTACATCAAGGGGTGTTATCGTTTTTATATATATATATATATATATATATATAAAATGTATTAGGATGATTATCTGTCCCAGCAAGAGGTGGACCAATAAACAAGATGATTTCCCACCAAGGAAAGGTCCTGTTATCGGTGCCATACACCTCTCCTGCTGGGACCGATAATCCTAGCAGAAGAGAGAGGCTCTAGCAGAAAAGGGAGCCGTTCAGATAGCTCATTGGCTCATCTTAAAATATTGGGGGCTAGCGCCTGATATAAGTTAAGTATGTCAAAAAATAAAAAATTTGTACCGGAGTGTTTCTGGTACGATTATCGAAAAATCTTTCCTACATTGATTTTTGGCCTGATCACTCAATAATGTGATGATCGGGCCAATTATCGCTCTAGTGTATGTAGAAAGTGTGGCTATAAAGAGAGTGTGCCAAGCCATCCATTTGCAAAGGAGAAGATAGTGTGTTTTTTTGCCCACTTTAATCATCAGTGGTATTCCTTCATATAAGCATAAATGTACTAATTCACAGGCACTATGCTTATAGCACTAGAAGCAACGATGGACTAGCAGATTTATCATCACATGGACCAAGCGCTGCAGGGAAGAAAAAGTATGCCTTTTACCAAGACCATTGTTAGTTGTTGTGCATGTCAAATACACATGGGAATCCTTAAAATCTTCCAAGGAATGCCTTAGCAGTGATGGAAACAGTTCCCCTCCTGTGATGTCCTTTCAGGTGGAGACTCCAGGGGCCCGATTTACTAAGCTACGGGTTTGTTGCCCATAGCAACCAATCATATTCTAGATCTCATTTAACTATTACAGAGAATGTCTTATTGGTTGCTATGGCCAACATCTCCATTTTTCCAAACCCGCAGCTTAGTAAATCTTTCCCCAGATGATTAAAGTGCTCATGGATAAAGTGCAACAGTGCCACTGATGTTGTATTGTCACACATTTGTAAAGTGCAGTTCTTTAGGCTAAGGGATTGTTCTGTGCATAGTAATAGCTTTATGGTAACTTTAACAAGTTTCTTCACTTCCAGCAGTAATTTCCTCAAGAGGGATGATATAAACATGGAACAGCATTGGTGATTCTAGTGGGCAGAATATGTCTAAATGTGTGTGTGTGTGTGCATGTGTGTGTGTGCATGTGTGTGTGTGTATATACACACATGTATGTATGTGTGCCTATTTTTTTTTCTTTTTTATATTCTATTCTAGCAGTCTCCTCATATATAACAGCTATTAGGGGGAGAAAAAGGGAAGTACTGTATATGGGGAGACCGCTGGTATTCATTTACTCTCAGAGTGGAGTGAGAAATTATGCTCTGACAGTTTTTAAATATTACAAAGTGCAGAGAAGAACAGGCTGATGGGGAAACATTATATTTGCATGGATTGCTTTGAAAACTGCAGTTTTCATGTTGTTGGCAGTTGATAGTCAGCCTCATTTAGCCTATCACGTTGTGGAATTGGAACCCTCTTCACTATAAAACCAAGGACCATCTTCACAGTTGTAGCAGTCTCTGAGAAAGGGCAGACCAGCCCAAAACACGTAAGTCTACAGCAGCACCTCTCATCAATTATCTGGATCCCCAGGTCTTCAACAATGACGACGTGAACAACAAAGACTGTAGTAATTTCCTGGGACTTACAGTACAGCGTCCCGCACTGTTAAAGGTAAATACTGCTGCTTCATTTATGTGTTTTAAAATTTATGCATCAAGAATTTTTTACTGTGTTTGTTAGATAAATTTTTACATGTGTTATTTAATATATTTTTGGACCATATTCTTTCGTGTATGGATTCCCTGTGATGGGGGACTCTGTGGATTCAAGCACCTTCTTATAAATTATACTTTGGACTTACATTCTGGATGATGGGTTTATTTTTTTTATTGGGCGTTATATCCATTACCAACACCACAGAAGTACACTGAGCGCTTATCCCTTTTACCTATTATCGTTGTTGGTTTTTCTTGGAGGGATTGGTAGATCCTCTTGGTATAAGGGATTAGCTGCTGGTGTCTCTAGCGCAATTTTATCCTCTCTTCAGTTAAGAACAGATTTGTTTGGCATTAAACCCAACCAGGTTTGGATTATCTTCAGTAGCTTTCTATGGGTTCTTCTTACAGAGTTCAGGTCACTTTATTTTGATTCGATAATAGTATATGAAAACGGCCATTAATACAAAAAAATGAAGCGAATCCTATTTACAAAGCAAGGATCACCATGGAAAAGAGTTGTTTCCATAGCAATCGATGCATACTTCATGTGTCCCCGCCAGCCTTTTGCCATCCGAGGATGGCATTATTATAAGTATTCCAGCGGTCTCCCCATATACTTTGCTTTTCCTTTCTCTAATAGCTGTCAGTGGGAAGAAAAGGGAGATATATACTGTATGGGTAGACTGCTAGAATAGAGGTGTATGTATAAAAATTAATTTTAAGTTTATGTGAGTTCCTATGATGTCTGCTAACATTTTGCAGATCATCGCAGGACCCTACCGGAGACGTGAGTATTAGTAAATCCTTCAATCGAAGTTGCCAGGCTCGTAGCGAGAAGTCTGGCTAAGGTGAGTATTACCCGCAGTGTAGAAAGAGGCCATAGTCTGGAAGTGTTTGAAAGTGATAGATATTTAGCAAGATGGACATTTTAATAGCATTAATTAAGTCTAGCCAAGAAATAACCATGGGAGTCCAGACCCATCTGGACTATGGATGCTTTTTTTGTACACTAGAATAGAAGTCTGTAATATGAACTTCTAAAGATTTGATACATTTGTAATCTCATTCAAATTAAACTGAGACATTAATCCATCTCTCTTCATAATGAGATACATTGAGGAGCATGACTTCTGGTTTGATGAAATTTACCCTGCCTATCAGTTCATGCACTATAGTGGAAGCTGTTGTCTTGTACACAAATAGTATTCAATTCTATACAGTTTTACACGAATTACATATGATAGCAAAACTGTATTTGGAGTGAAAACCTGAAGAATATAAATGTACATATTTATGTGTTACTGAAAATACTGAACCTTACCTATATATTATATTCCAAACATAATAATGTTTCCTTTTATGTGCTGTGATAAAGGAGCACATCACATGGAGGAAATAAAGTCAAGTTCTTTTATTTTCTAGCAGGCAGACAGCATAACAGGTCAGCAACATCACCAACAGCAAGTTGTTTTTGTAGTGCAGCATATGTATCACAGCATAGTTCACACGACTCTTTAGGTGTCCCAGTGGTCCCTATCATACCCCAACCCTTGGGCAGCTATTCCACCATCAAGAGTCCTGACCCTCTGTCTCTGAAACACTTATATCAGGAGAGCACAGGTGCTGTTGATTAGCCCAAGCCTGATCACACCAGTCTTCCTGCTGCTGCTCTAAAACCTGGTCAAGATTCTCCACATTACTCCCATGTGGAGATATGGGGCCTGATTTAGAGATACGATTTCCACGGCACTTAGGAGCGTATATTTAAGATCCTAGAAAATTTGCAAAACTGCGCATGCGTAGTAATAGTGCAACGCCATGTACATAGCGGTTAGGAGCGTAAATTC
>WWET01001733.1:79785-91177 GCA_011038615.1 Limnodynastes dumerilii | reverse complement strand
AAGATATACCATAGCAATGAGTTGAGTATATATATATAGTAAATAGATTGAAATTTTATTTTTGTTGTAGGTGGGGGGCCCAAGCTGATCTTTTGCACCTGGTGAACCTTTACTACATGAACAAGATATACCATAGCATGTCTATGAGTATATATATATAGTAAATAGATTGAAATTTTATTTTTGTTGTAGGTGGGGGGCCCAAGCTGATCTTTTGCACCTGGGCCCATGAACCTTTAGCTACGCCCCTGCCTACATGCATAATAACAGATTTAGAATTTCCTTTGGGAAGGGGGAGGGGGTTAAAGATCTATTTCAGCTTCTCTCTATATTCATTATTGACTCCTCCCCCTTATTCTTTTTACCCAATCACTATCTTCCCCATACTCTTTCTTCCCATATTCTCTACAGCTCCCTATTCCCTTATTTCCTTACCTCAGGTACCTCTATACCTGTCTCCCCACTGTTCCCACTATACCCCTTTCTCCCCACTGCTTCCGCTATACCTAACTTTCTCCATTGTTCTCTCTATACAAATCTCTCCCCACTGTTTCATCATTACCTTTCTACACCCACTGCTCTCTCTGGACCGGATTCACACTTCGGAGTGTGATCCGTCGGTGCGGATACACATGTATCCGCACCTACTTCTTCAGTCCCCTCTCCCGCCCGCCCCCCATTTTTAGGCACCTACTTACGGGTGCCATAGGGCTACCTTATCTAACCGTGCAGAGTTTCCTTTCCTCCCTGCCTCCCCGGCTAATCTAAATCCCTCCCCCTCCCACTTAATCTAATCACTCCCCGAGGTCGACTCTTTCTAACTAAACTACTCCGTGCGGTCTTTAAAGACCACACAACGGCAATCTACGTACATAACTGGTCCTTAGATTGCATAGATGATCTACTACATATGCATAGCAGGTCATATTGGGAAACTCTGCACCTAAGAAGCTTCTGCTAGGTGTGAATACAGCCCTCTATACCCCTCTCTCCTTACTGCTCTCTCTATACCCTGCCCCCACCTAACCGCCTCTCTTACTTAATTACTTTATACGTGTATATTCCTCTCCTTCGCTCACCCCTCCTCCTGCCTTTTCATTCACCTGTTTTCTGGAAATGAATTGGTTAAGGCAGGAGAAAAGGAGCTGAATAAGAAAAGGTGGGGTGGAATGGCATAGTTTAGCTGAGAAATATATTAAAGTAGTGTTAAGAATGTTTTTGTATCATCCAAATATAAGGCGGAATCTTTCTGTATTCAGATCTACAAGTAACAATTGTCTAGGTATCTGCAAATCGCAGACCCACACTATTCACACATCGCTAACGCTAACCACTCTCCTCGCACTGATGGATTTTAGATAGGAACTTAATTATACGCAATATTAGCTTCTTAGCTGTGAATCCGGTCCTATATTACTAAGACTTGTGACTACAACCAGGCCTCTCTGTTGGAAATATCATTCTACTTAAATTTGGATAGGTTGCCATACAATCCAATATAAAAAAAAAGAAGTCAAATGAAATCCTAAAACATGGAAGTCAGGAGAGAATAGGACCTAAAAATCCAGTCCATAATATGCTGAAAAAAATAATTTCATAAGTATATGTCAAATACACAGAACTCAAACTATCGTCTTATTGTTTTACCTCTTGAGGGCACTGTAGTACAGCACAACTAATAGCTCCATGCTGTTATGTCATGAAATGTCTCTTGTAAACGATTACATTCTACGCTAATCTGTCCAAGTCACCTCCCTACATTGATGTCATCAATAGTGTTACAAATTGAAAAGGAATTTCCTATAAAGACAAATAAATATTTTATCCAGTTGTATTTAATTATTGTTATTTACATTTCTTATAAACTAAAGCAAATTTGTTTTTTAGAAACATATAGATAAAATCCTAAAATATTATATTCATATTTAATAAAAATAATGTAAAAATGTCATAAAAGATGGATTGCTAAGAACACTACAAACATATGAATAAAAGTCTGGATCCATGGTTTGAAAATAGACAGGTGGAAAGTTACACCTGGGCAAAACCATGCTAAACTTCAACTGTAGTCAAATTAATATTATTCTTTGCAAGATGGAAGAATACTGCTGCTTATTCCACACAGATAATGACCAGCTTTACTTGTAAAACTGTTATTTAAACTTGGGTTAGGAAATATCTTCTTTCAACTTAGCTCAAATACTGTTAGCAACAAGATGAAATTTACCTCCTCTACAATACAACATGGTTTTGTCCAGTCCCACTTTCCACCTGTCATTCACATATTTTCAAACTCATTCAGAACACTGTATTTGGTGTTTGTAGGATACTATTGTGAGCCTCTTTGAGGGTGTAGTACACATTGCAGACAAAATCAGCATTTGTTCCACTGTGAACCTAGATTCCCACAAAGCATGCATGTTTGTGGAGAAATACTGTAGTGTTTAGACATTCTGATCTTTGACATGCTGAAGAGCTGTGTGCATTTGAGGGATATGTTGTAGTTAAAAGCAGGTCACAGTGCAGATAATGTCAATGGTCTATCTATGTCTTTATTTTAGCTACAGTTATCTCTGTGGGTGCCTCAGTCCTACCCATTGGAAGGCATACTGGTACATATCTTTGCATGATACATTCTTTTGTGTAAGTCTTCCATTTTTCTAAGGAAACTGAAGTACGTCACTGTTTATCAGAAAAAGGGCAATAAACATGTTCCATTTTTATTGCTCGTTTACAACATGATTATCTGAAACACAGTTTTAACAAATAAAAATGTGGTGTCTGCCATGGAAATAGGACTTTAGCAAAAGTCAGTGGTGTCAGAACATATTTAGATTTGGGGGGGGGAAGGTATGATAACATTACATTTTGCTGCCCGTTTTTCACAGTTCCATGTACCACAGCCTAACCTTAACCCTCCCCTTCTAGCAGACTAACCTTAACCCTCCAAGTACCTTGTTGAAATAGAGCCATTCACCCTGGGATGTGGTTGCTGGTCCGGCCAGCCCTATAATGACAATGATACAGTGGTGGCGGTATCATTGTCCAAATGCTACAGTAATTACTGGGAACGGGTACCCATATCGACCCATTTCCAGGGCTTAAAATGAAGGTTAGAAATGAACTGAGATGAATGGAAGGTAAGGGTAAGGCTGCAGGACATGGAGGTAAGGGTAAAGCTGCAGCACATGGAGGTTAGGGTTTGGCTGTAGGACATTGAGAGTTAGAGTTAGGACTGTAGGTGCAGGTTAGGGTTACGCTGTGGGAAACTGAGGGTTAGAGTTAGGGGAGGGTTAAGGTTAGGGTAAGGATAAAGGACTTACCTGTCAGCGCAGAAATCTGTGTGAGTCCAGGGGCCCGATTTAACTCACTGCAAATTTCTTTGCGAATTAGCATAGTGGATTTTAATACGCACCTCATAGAGCTGCATATTAAAGTCTGCAAATTTTAATTACCGTAATAGACAGGAAAAGGCGCACTTCACACTTATTCCTATCTTCACAGTCAATTGAATCAATTGTTGTTATTCAACTGCTGTATGATGGGTACTAAGAGCTATGCGCCGTAGCACTCGTTCCCAATAGAAATATGTCTTACTCCCACAAATTCACCACTGATACAGCCATAAAGTAGCTGATATTAATCAAATAATGTTAATCAAAAAAACTTTCAATGAACACAGCATACATGGAGTACTAATTACTGCACAGTAAAAACAAAACAAAACAAAACAATAAAATCTTTGTCCTAATTATATACAATGCATCTTCCAGAACTGAGACTTTCCAAGCTAAGTGAATGTAAGACACAGATATGTGTCTTGTATGCTAATCACATAGAAGTAAAATGTTTTGACTTGTAGATATTTAAATAAGCTTTAAGGATAGAAGAGAGCACATTTTAAGAGAGGAGTCTATAGGTTAGACTGTGGCCTCAGATGCACCCATCAAGACGACCTGTTTTTAAGGTGAGCCCTAAAGGTATTGGCAAATGGGAGTCATCCAATACTTTTATTCTCTCCTACAGCCTCTGCCCTCCAGGGGTCAAGTGACAAGATTACTTAATTTACTTTTTCCCCCTCCTAATTTGGCACAGACACTGTTCTGCTTCTGTAGCTGAGTATCCTACTGTACACACAGGTAATAAGTAGTAGTTATATTCTGGTCACAATTTCTGTCATGCTCAGAAATTATTGTCTTGACTTCAAGAATAAGCCACTAGGTTTTCAACCTGGGAGCACTTCTAGAGTAGACTCATCTGCTATTAGCTGTGGTAATGGTGTTGCCTGGCACCTACAGTAAGTCTGTTGAAGATAATGGGCTGTATTCGGAGATCCGTGTTTAGATAGGTCTGCATATATACGCATGGACGAAGCCAGGAACACCCACCAAAACCCCCGTCACTCCCCTTGCTAATTCGTGCTCTCAGGAACTTACACCTCCATAGACCACCTGTAACTTTCCGTGTGGAGTTCCGTGCGTATATGTCGTCCATGCGTATCTTGTTAATCGCGCTCACTTTTCTTCATTTAAATGCCCCCCCCACCCATTTTTATTTAAATTCTGCCGTGCGTATTTTTTCGTCGCAGATCAGGATGAATATGTCCACGTTCGATTCTCAGGTCCGTCCATAAGGCACTTCCGTGCGTATCATCAATGTCAATTGCGTAAGTAAAGTTACTACACATGCGCAGTTGAAACGTACCTAATAATATGCACGGAACTGGCCGGGAAAACGGGTCTCTGAATATGGCCCAATATCAGTTGGAAACTTTGAAGGATCCCTCTACTAACATAGATTGCGTATATGCGGTCTTTAAGACAGCATATACGCAATCTACGTAACGAAAAGATACGTAGATTACGTAAAGCATTTACTACGTATACGCAGAAGCAAAAAACTGTAAACTATGGACGTATATGCTATACGTCGGGTAGTGTGAATCCGGTCTTCAATTGTTATTTTACAAAGATAATAAATCAGCAAATAAATCAGTAAACACAGATCAAATGTTGTCATATAATGATCACTATTACATAATTTTCAGGTACATGGCCTATGTCAGTGTTGGCTAACCTGTGACACTCCAGGTGTTGTGGAACTACAAGTCCCAGCATGCATTAACTGCAAAAGCATAGCAGATACCTGACAAAGCATGATGTGAATTGTAGTTTTACAACACCTGGAGTGTCACAGGTTTTCGAAATTCGGATTTTCTGCTGTGTTTTGACCACACCCCCTGTCAGTGCTGTCATATGCATGTGTACATTGCTGACTGATCTTTTCTTATTCATTTTTTTTTTTATATGGTTTTAGCATAGTATTACACAATGTGTCTTATAAAGAAATACTTTTAATAGCGACTTCACATACTTTAAGATAACATATAACATTTACTATAAAGAAATGCATTTAGAGCATTAATCGCAATAACTTATAGACTTGTCTTGGATTTGTCTTTATTTTATGAAACTGCTGGGTACAATTTATATCCTTATAAATTACAGTCCAGTGAAGACTTATTAGACAAAGCATCTGCAAAGAAGATATTAAAGCTTCCAGAATGACTCATGTATACCTCTATATCAGATTAAAACATTTTAAAGAGAATTTTATCTGGAGTAGTGTTTTTTATAACAAAATATTTTATATTTTAATTAGGCTATAAATTGGATTTTAAGGTTTTGCTTTGTTGCTCTTATGAATTAATAGTTAATATTCATACTGCAGGTAGTATATTCCCCCGCATTTTGGGAAAATTGAGGGTTTGTCTCATACTTAGGTCTAACCCACAAGAGACTCATTAAAATTCCACCTCCACTTGGAAAGATCAGAAGATAATAGATAATCATGTGTCATGCTGTGTTTAGTTGTAAAATATTTTCATACCTTTCTTTTGTCTAAGCCAAGTTTCAGATTATTATGAATATGAACGTTGAATCACAAAAACAACATCTTCCAGCTGGGAAAAAATACAAGGCATTCAATCTGAATTTTGGACCCAAAAAAAGAGTAAAAGAAAGAACGTTAAGTAAGTGTTCTTGTTGAAAGGCTACAACTATCAAAATAAAAAGTATAAAAACCTAAAAAAGTACAGGATTAAAATGTTATACCCTTTACATTACTCGTAAGTGTCTGATTTATCATCCCTTCCTTCAGCATTGAAACGTATAGCTGACAGTAACTAAACTCATTATTCCAACACTGACTTCCATACATTGAACTACATTAGTCATGTTTATTGGTGGCTAGTGCCTAATGCCCAATTTAGAAAAAAGGACACATCTCCTTGTGGCTAATGAGAAAAACAATACAAACTTATGGCTAGTGTTCAGTTCAGATCAAATTTTTTGTAGTCTTAGTGTGTATTACACATTTAGATGGTTAGTGCTAGAAGAGTGTCTTTTAAGCAAGACATTATGTGGTGCCCCTGGGAGTTGGGAGAGCGGGGTGCACCTTCTTTCAATTGCTGTGATGAGGCTGCTCTAATGCCATCTCGAGAGCATGCAAAATGCATGCATCTCAAGCTCAGTTTGGAGCATAGGCTAGCGTGTCGGGCATTGCTAGGCAACGGTCAGCTGTTAAGATTTGAGTTGAGGAGCGTGAGGGGAGCATGAGGGGTTCTCTCTAGAAGCTTCTGGGAGGGAAAGTTTCTGAGGTGATTTGGACAGTTGGGAGTGGAGTTGGAAGCGGTAACTGAGGAGAGTGAACAGAGATATAAAGTGTGACAGAAGTGGTCAGAGAAGGAAGAGTGACATTGAGCTCAAACTGAAAGAGTATTTTTGTCAGAAAGTGACAGAAAGACAGTGAAGTAGAGAGTGAGAAGGTGATAACAAGTACTGGGTGTTTGGATCGTGGACAGTATTGGTGGCAGTGAGAAAAGCAGTATCGGCAGTGACCGGAAAAGGCAACAGTGTCTTTGTAAAAAGTATCGGTGGCAGTGAGGGAGATTTCAGTTTGGCCTTGTGGAGACAACCTAGAGATGGAGGAGAGAATCGGTGTTGGTGAGAGATTGTATCGGTGGGAAGCTGAAGGGTGACAGCAGTGCATACAGTCAGGAGGTATCGGAGTGGGGAGAGAGATTCATCAGGGCTAGATTTAGGGAAAGCTGTTAAGAAAGTTACAGGCAACTATAAGAAGAACATTGGAGGTATCGGAGAAGAGAGAGAGGGGTGCGGGGATAATTGAAGGAGTTTTTTGTGTGGAAAGAATTGAACTTGAGTCTGTTTAATCTGTTAATTCTATTTTATGGACATTTTCTATATTTTAGTAGGTTGTCACCTACTTCATTATATGATAAAAATTAACTGTTTATTTATAGGGAAATTTAATTAGAAATAATTGAAATCATAATCTTTGTAATAAGTAACTAATTAATTGAAGTGTTGTATTGAAGGAGAAGGAGTTCATATTGAGTAATTCGGTAGGGAAGGGAAATACTGTCAATTGATTGTGTAAATCTGTATGAATTGTATGCAACTGTTTAATTTATTTTATTTAATGAGATTGTACAAACCACGGTTTTCTGCTAAGCATTAACTAAAACAAAAATGTAAAAAGTAAACAGAATACTTTAAAATCAAACTGTTGTCTTTACTCTGAGTGATTCTCTTGCTAGCACACCTCTTACTCTGAGTGATTCTCTTGCTAGCACACCTCTTACTCTGAGTGATTATCTTGCTAGCACCTCTCTGCAATTCCTCACTTTGACCCTCAACATTTGGTCACCACAATTATACTCACCTACTTACAGCTCTGCCCAAGACAAATGTCATCAGTGCGGCAGGCCAGGATTAATAGAAATATAGATATATAGATATATTCCCTTTAAATGGTCATACAGTTACAATGGATTAGATTGTGTATACTAATGTGACAACTGTTTGTCACCTTTGTAAATCCTACAGATACCTATTGTATGCATTGTTACTTAATTCTAATATATAAATACTCTTTAAATATAGAGATTTAAAAAATAACACAGTTATATACCGTAAATACTTATTTTAATGTAACATCTTAATAAGCAATATAAAATTGGTTTCATGCTATTACTTATAATATATTGGCATAAAGATGTTGTACTTAATTAATGGTAATAAAGAGATTTGTTTATGACATCTTATATAACAATCTAGTTTTATCTATACAGGTCCAATGCAACACCATCCAACTGAACGCACTGGGTTATGTGTACTTGGCTTGCAAAACTGTAATATAGAGATATGTGAATCATGACAGGCTCCAGTTACTGCGTATCTAATACATAAAATTAGGGAGCAAATATAACAATTAATATGAATCATCCGATAAAAATCATATTAACTAAAAAGATTATTTGGACTTTGAACCTACTGATATGTAAAACGTCATTATAAAACAGTGATCCTCTTCTACAATATTAAATACAACTGCACGCATGCAAACATTCTGAAAAGATTATTTAAATGAGCTGATATCAGCTCAGCTCAACTGACCCTTGCTTGTGATATGTTATTATAATAAAGTATACCGTCAGTATGTTACTTCACCACCCAGACTAAGTTCCACATGCTGGAGATCAGTTGCAGAACATCTGTCAGGGACATGCGCACTTCTGTAACAGTAAAAAAAAATGTTAGACACTGGCCAGGATTCAGTCCAGAGTGTGCAAGTTCTGCTGCTCTTCCATGCACTGCTCGCATAGCAGTCATCCTGCCGTGAACAGATCCCACCACCATTGACTTCTACATCTAGATGGGTTTTACCTTCTTACTTTTATAGGGCTCTGCTCTCCTGCCCTCTAAGCAATATGAGGACAGAGGAAAATGCAGAGGCTGAAATATCTCTGATTCTAAATACTAAATCGTTTTTTGTTAATAAATGGTCTCATTATCTCTTTTTTGCAATAGGAAATTATACTGAGGCTGGGTAAACACTGGGCTTTTTTGAAAGATAATCTACCCAATCACACAATCAAAAGACCATTAAATGGCAAACGGCACATGCTCCACTCTGGCACCACACAGGCAAACCTAAACTACTGAAATAAAGACACAGACACAATAGCTGGATTTATGGTTTTATTTACCATAATAAATGAGTTTGGGCCGAATGAATGTCTAATACTAGAGCATTCAGCAGTGAAAGGTGGGGCAATAACAGATGGGGGGATTCAGCGCCTAACTTAACGCTTATCTTAACACTTAACCCTATAAGCTAATACATTGGCGTTGACGGAAAGCGGTCCCATCCAACAACAACCCAACCATCAAGCTCACCCCAGCACCTGGAAGGTGCCATACCTACGGACCTGACCGCTAGGGAATGGTGTCCTCGCATCGCTCCTGGGTTGAGTACCTCGAGACCTCTTGCAACGAACAACAATAAATATTTAACTCCAAAAATAACCTGCTGACCCACCACTGCTAACATACAAATAGGATAAAAATACATGTTAGCAAAACTTATAACTGTAAGGGAGTGAGGGAGGGAAAATATTTCTGTAGTGTGAAGCTCGCCCCCCCTAACCTGACCTTTTATTCACATCACTATACTACCGCCCCTTACCCTAACTAGCCAATCCAAACTGTAAACAGGTAACCACTTATCCCTTTCCTATCTGGTGTCCCAGTGCAGCCCTGCTTGCATAGTTGCCAAGTCCGCTTATAACAAGCGGAATTGGGCTTGTTCTTTTCTATAGTCGCAGCTTTTTTTTGCTTGCTGCGGGTTGCGGGCTTGTTTTTTTCCCTTTTTTTTCCCTTTGAAGGTGTCGGCAGAGCAGCGGGGAAGAAGATAAAGGCCAGGTAAAGTATATAAGGTGAATGGGAGGGAGGGAAGTTAATAAGGGGTTAATAGGCTGTAAATAGAGTGTGAATGAAGTGTGAATGCATACCATAGAATAGAATAGAATAGAATATTGTGAGCTAGAGTAGAGAGAAGCTTAACATTATAATAGGATAGGAGGAGGGGGATTAATTTAGTGTGTATTGCACATGATATATAGATAGATTATATCTATATATCAAATAGGTGTATGTAATCTTATATATATATATATATATATATATATAAGTCCAACGAAAAACCGGCACTCTGCATTCAAATGTACTTGCTCTCGGTGCTCGTATACAGAAAAGTATAAGTCCAAAGTAATAAACGGCACTCAAAGAGGCTTAATAATGATGAAAAAAAATATACATCAGGGAGTGAAGGCAAACTGTAGTGTAACTGAAACGTTGGATTTCTATGGAGCACTAATAAATTAAGTATATTTTTTTCATCATTATTAAGCCTCTTTGAGTGCCGTTTATTACTTTGGACTTATACTTTTCTGTATACGAGCACCGAGAGCAAGTACATTTGAATGCAGAGTGCCGGTTTTTCGTTGGACTTATATATATATATATATAAATATGCCATTGTAGCTTAATACATTGTTTGTTCCTGCCAGTCACAATGGTCAAACTGTCTAACAGTAGGCGTCACATATTTTATCTTAGTACAGCACATGCACTATTCAAAGAGAGGGGTGGTGACACAGATATTTCTGCCTTTAACCTTTTGATAAATATTAATATACTTACAGTATGATAAAGTTTTAAAAATATCTGAAAATAGCTGTAAATAAATATACCCCATAGTGCATTCCACATAGCAAGAATGTAACAGACGGGATTATATTCAGCTCAACAGCTGTGGTAACTAGCTAAAGTAACATCTCCACCAAGCATTCTTTTTGTTTTTTCTGCCACAGATTATGATGCTGAGTGGAATACAAGGGTCTCTCTTTGTGAAATGTACAAATGACAATTACATGAGTGTAATTAAAAACACTTCTCCATAGGGTTCTCTGGATTGGCTTTAAGCACTGGTACTGGTAGGCCAAATGTAGCCTACCGGATTCAGAATGAATTAATAAAAACAAAATAAACATGAACACATGAACACAGAAATTAAACAATACAAATAAAATGCTAAACTTAATTTTTTTTAAATTAGTGGAATAACGTTTAGCTGAAAACCCTGTTATATATTATTAGATTTTAGTATATATTATATTTTTTGTGGCTAAACTGAAATTAGGCTTTATTCCATTTTATAGTGTTTCATTAGTTATGTGGAGAATATGAATGCACAGTCAGGGCATCATATGTAAGTGACAGCACATTGCACAATGCAGCCTGTGGGGAATCACTGTTATAAATATCACCATCCTGCCTTTGTTCCCAATATGGATGGCTTGTCTGCTAACCATTTTAAATCATTCACTGAGTCAGAAAAACAATAATGTTGAAAGACCTTAAAAAAAATAAAACTCTCAGCTGTGTCTCTTTACCAGTTCTGATAAATGGCTAGGAGGCAAAAGACAAATGAAACTAATTGCATGTAAGCATTGGTTTGATTGAATAAG
>WWET01001733.1:42327-64757 GCA_011038615.1 Limnodynastes dumerilii | reverse complement strand
GGGGGGGGGGGGACGGGGGGGACCAGAGTGAAAGAATAGGCCTTAGGGGGTAATGGGGGTGTCTCAAATGTCCCCAGGGTCCTCCACATTGAAGGTAAATAGTAAATTGTAATATGTGCCCCACTCCAACTAGTAGGTAGGTTACCAGTATTTAGACAGATACCTTCGGGAATTGTAATGAAAATATTAGGAAAGAGTTTAAAGTGTATTAGCATCAATTTTATTAAAATTAGTAGGCAAGTATGATCCTCAAGAGTGAAATAGTCTCTATGGTGGAAATGCATTAAAGGCTTATAACGTATATATTCCAATACAGTATGCGTCCCAAAACTTATACAAATGTAACCTCTCACAATGTGAGGGCTGGCGCCCTGAGGCACTAATATGCAACAGTTTAACTTTCTTTATACAATGTGTTCTTAATAAAGATACCTCTGGCACTCTCACAGTCCTTATTAATAAATGGCAACAGGCTGATCCACAGTTCAATAGGTATGAAGTAGTACTCACACCTTGGCATCGCTACTTATGGAAGGATGCGGTGGCGAGGGAAAATTGCTTGTGTTGTGTATAGATTTCCACAACCCACTGTGTTCTCAGTCCCCATCCATATTTTTGCTCCTGTTGTTTAGCCTCCATATTTTTGCCCCAGTTGTCCAGCGTCCATATTTCTGCCCCTGTTTATTGTACAGCCTCCATATTTCTGCCCCAGTTGTACAGCATCCATATTTCTGCCCCTGTTTCATTGTCCTGCCTCCATAGTTCTGCCCTTCTTGTCCAGCCTCCATATTTCTGCCCCTCTTGTCCAGCCTCCATATTTCTGCACTATTTATTGTCCAGCCTCCATATTTCTGCCCCTCTTATTATTAATTGTCTCTTTCTTACCTTGTTTTCTCTGCTCCCTTTCTCCGCTGTGCTCCCACTCTGTCTGTTATTCTCTCAGCAGTCACGTGTCCATATAAGCAGTGCTGGTAATACTGGGCTGCTACGAGAGACCTGTATGACCAAATCTGTTTCTATGAATGACAGTGACCGTCACTGTCATTTACAGAGACTGATTTGGTCATACAGGGCTCCCATAGCAGCCCTGTATTACCGATACTGCTTATGTGTAAAAAAAAAAAAAAAAAAGGCCCAGCCACATATACAGCCGCACCACATGGGCTAAATTCATTGAAAAAAAAAACTTTGTCCCCAGAGTCTCTTCACTCGGGACAAGGTGTAAAGCGGGCAGGACAGTCTCCCTAAAGCGGGAGACATGGCCTTATGGAGGCTGGACATAGAAACAGGGGCAGAAATATGGAGGCTTGACATAGAAACAGGGGCAGATATATGGAGGCTGGACATAGAAACAGGGGCAGATATATGGAGGCAGGACATATAAACAGGGTCAGATATAGGGAGGCTTGACATAGAAACAGGGGCAGACAATATGAAGGCTGGGCATAGAAACAGGGGCAGATATAGGGAGGCTGGACATAGAAACGGGGGCAGATATATGGAGACTGGACATATATAAGGGACCGACAATATGGAGACTGGACATATAAACAGGGGCAAACATATGGAGACTGGACATATAAAAAGGTCCAGGCATATGGATCTGGGCATATAATAAGGGGCAGACACCTCTGGGTGTGGCGCAATACACACCCACTTCCCCAACCACGCCCACTGGGTGGTACAAGACACACACTCTTTACCATGCTGCGAAAATTTTGTCCCTTTTTCCAATTCTTAAATGTTGGGAGGTATGAGCTATGTGTGAAAACAAAGAAAAGGCTGACACATTTAGCCCATAATCTATATGACTCATTTTAAAATAACAGCGAATGACTAAAAAAAAACAAAATACAGAAAAATGAAGAGAAATAGAAAGAAGCATGGCATTGATATTGACAACATAGGAAACAAGGAGCATCTAAATAAAGCTTGTAATTTTGAAAATGACATTTCTTTGTATGTTACAAAAGGAGATCACTATGCAGTAATTTGACTGGATTATGCTAAATATAACATAGCAAAGTAGTTGTAGGGCAAGTTTAAGCAAGCCATGGCATCAGCGTGATAAACAAGTTCAGTGTACCCAAAACAATACTTAGCAAGCCCAATTATGCATATTTTATCCTGAATGAGTCCAGGAAGTCTTGGCTTGTGTGGATTGTAACTATCTTAATCACTGTGATTTTAAAGACATAAAGCCTTCAAAGACAACTCCTCTAATGGCTAATGTCATCAAAGAGAATCCTTCTTAGTAATACATTCAGTTTATCCACCATATTATATTTCTTGAAGTTATTTTTTATTTTAAAGAGCTTTTGATAACTGGGACACTAGTAACGCTGCCCTTCAATAATAGAATTGTCATTTTGACCTCTGTTGTGCTGATCCTATAAGGATGACACTGCGCTGTCAAAAGATTCAGCCAGCTTGTATGTGCTGCTTGATTTCCACGGCTATCAGACCGAGTCATTGGGAGTCAGGGAAATCATGTAAGTATGTACCTGGATTAACATTTATCATGTCAAATTACTAATAAATGACCAAATGCATACATTTATTGACATAGACAGATGTTATCTATACCTAAAATTTGGATTGCTGTCATGCAATAGTAAATAGCAACGCATTGTCCTGCAACACTAGACCAGATCCAGAGTTTGAAAATAGAAGGAAATCCGGTGAAACATTACCCCTGGGCAAAAACATGGGATGCAGTTGCCACTTAGAGTGACCTATTTTCGACACTGATACAGCCAACAGTTGTACCACAGCTGTATGAGTGGCAGAAGTAGCTATAATACATTAAATTTCCTAATAGGGGCCCTGATTCAGAGATTGAAAATAAGAACTTAAAGTTACACCTGGGCAAAACCATGTTGATTTCAGGGGGAGTCAAGTTAATTTTATTCTATGCATGCAGGGAGAATGCTTTGCTTTTACTTATTGCACACAGATACCTGACCAGCTTCACTTTTAAACTGCTAATTAGACTTGAGCTGGGAAACATCACCTTTTAACTAAAATTCTGTTGCAACAAATGAAATTTGACTCCCCCTGAAATCAACATGGTTTAGCCCAGGTGTAACTTTAAGTTCTTATTTTCAGCCTCTGAATCAGGCCCCGGAATAGGTATCATGTCGAATGGCCCTATTTCAACAATTACCTGTTCCCAGTAGCGGGTAGGTTAGGGTTAGGCTGCTAGAAGGGGAAGGTTATGAATAGGCTGTGGGACAAGAAGGTTTAGAGTTAGGCTGTGAAACAGGGAGGGAGGGTTAGTCTTAGACTTTGGAACAGGAAGTGTAAAGGTTAGGCTGTTAGAAGGGGGGAAGGTTAGGGTTAGAAAGTAGGACAGGGAAGGTTACGGTTATGATGCTATAAGTGGAAGGTTAGAGTTATGATGTGGAACAGACAGAAATGGATGTTTTAGAAACAGAGACAGCCGAAAAAGATCATTTCTGTCACTATTTCGAAAAACAGCCATTTTAGAATTTTTTGTTGAATGGGTAACTATGCCGATAGGCAAACTTACCCATTCTTTTTCGGATTTCCCTGCACATTGGCCGGCTACTGAATAGCGCTGAGCAGCAAGTATCGGCGGTAGGACACTGCTGATACCTACTGCTACATAGCTAAGTAAATATCGGCGGGCCCCCCTTATGGCGGCCTTTTTTCTTGTTTCACACGTCTTGCGACAGTCTTGCCACATATTAGCACTGCACATGCATGCGGTACAGGCTCTCAGAACGGATCTGGATCCTCATAATCCAGTCTTGTGTGCTAGAAGCCTTTCTGATGGAGGGGTGGGACAACCTACCATGCATACAGGGATGGGGGAAGGTATAGTAATCAAACAGTAAGGGCTGGGTTAAGTCCTTTTGTGCGGTCCTTCATTACACACCAATCCCATTTTCCGTGGTGCAAGGGGAGTGCATGTACAGACTTTATGACTGCACAGCGATCTACAATCATAAGTCCGCTGCTGCGGAAATAGTTACGAATGTAGCAGCAGTGGCAAACGCAGGATTTTGAAAGGGGGGGTTTCCAATATGTTTAATACATGTGGGATATATTAGCAACATTTTGGAGCCCGAAAACAGGACAAATAAGCTCCGCCCCGTTCAAGCTATGCTCCCGTCCCCAATGTCATGCCGCACGGTGCAAAAATTACCCCTGTGTGTGTGTTAGGGAATTAGACTGTAATGTGGCAGAGGTTGAAGTACTGTTTTAAATTGTAAAGAGCTAATTAATATGATGTTAAAAAAATATATGTAAAATGATAATACTGATAATATGGTCGTACTATCTGACTGCCAATATATCTAAGACATCCATTAACGTTCTTTGTGAAAGCAGGAAGTTTATAATGTAGATTTAAAAATGATAAAAATAAAATAAATCTACACTAAGGAATTGCATTGTTATTATCTGTAACAAGTCCTGTTTTTGATATTTTTAAGTAATTTATCATTTACTTCTTTTACACATTAAAATAGTAGTTTTATATTGCAGGAACAGATCTAATAGCAATAGCGGTATAAAGTGCATTAGTGGAGTACATTACACAATGGACCAGAGCTTGTGTGAGTGCATAAGCACTGTTGAATATGTTGTGACACATTTACCATCCTCACCTGCTTTCCTATTGCAGCACAGGCCAGGATTATCTTCCTCCATGACAGTCTGCCCCACATAGCCGCTAGGCCACGGCCCTTTCGCAGCACCCTCAAAGCCACGCCCCTTTTTCAGGAAAAAAAATTTGCACTTTTTTTTTTTCAATTTTCAATCTGGGGGGTTTCTGGGCAGAAATCCCCCTGGGTGCGCCACTGAGCAGACTTCTGGATTTGGTACCTTATTTTCAAATACTGTGTCCGGTCCACTATGAGGAAAATCGCAAGCTGCTGGCTGTATTTTATTCATTTGCTGAAACTGATATCCCTGTGTTTGAATAATATCTATTGGTATAATTGTGCACTTTTGTCTGAACTTTGTTAATATGTATTTAGAAGCTTGTAAATCATGGTTGTTAAAAACAAAACAAACTATAAGACAGTTTTATTAAGTGTAGAATGTAGAATCAAGATGAATATACTACAATCCATGTGGTATCTATTGTTTTCTAAAAAAGATCATGCGATCATGTTACCAGGTATTCTGGTTCCCAAGAGAAACTGTCAAATTCAAAGCAGTCATCCTTTTGTGTGTATATCTTCACAGTGCTCTCACACCAGTCAGAGGGGTTCTATGTACACAGCAGAACACCAGCTACTTACGCTGGTATGGTGTAAGTTTCACAAAGAATTTAAGTGTAAATCCATCTATAACTATCTATCTATCTATCTATCTATCTATCTATCTATCTATCTATCTATCTATCTGGGTGTAGTACTAATTTCAGACGGTAAAAATCCCGACGTTAAAAATACCTCCACGAGGGTACCGACAGTGAAAATTCCGACACCACAAAAATCCCGACACCACAAAAATACCGGCGGTAAAAATCCCGACACCCCAAAAATACCGGCGGTAAAAATCCCGACACCCCAAAAATACCGGCGGTAAAAATCCCGACACCCCAAAAATACCGGCGGTAAAAATCCCGACACCCCAAAAATACCGGCGGTAAAAATCCCGACACCCCAAAAATACCGGCGGTAAAAATCCCGACACCCCAAAAATACCGGCGGTAAAAATCCCGACACCCCAAAAATACCGGCGGTAAAAATCCCGACACCCCAAAAATACCGGCGGTAAAAATCCCGACACCCCAAAAATACCGGCGGTAAAAATCCCGACACCCCAAAAATACCGGCGGTAAAAATCCCGACACCCCAAAAATACCGGCGGTAAAAATCCCGACACCCCAAAAATACCGGCGGTAAAAATCCCGACACCCCAAAAATACCGGCGGTAAAAATCCCGACACCCCAAAAATACCGGCGGTAAAAATCCCGACACCCCAAAAATACCGGCGGTAAAAATCCCGACACCCCAAAAATACCGGCGGTAAAAATCCCGACACCCCAAAAATACCGGCGGTAAAAATCCCGACACCCCAAAAATACCGGCGGTAAAAATCCCGACACCCCAAAAATACCGGCGGTAAAAATCCCGACACCCCAAAAATACCGGCGGTAAAAATCCCGACACCCCAAAAATACCGGCGGTAAAAATCCCGACACCCCAAAAATACCGGCGGTAAAAATCCCGACACCCCAAAAATACCGGCGGTAAAAATCCCGACACCCCAAAAATACCGGCGGTAAAAATCCCGACACCCCAAAAATACCGGCGGTAAAAATCCCGACACCCCAAAAATACCGGCGGTAAAAATCCCGACACCCCAAAAATACCGGCGGTAAAAATCCCGACACCCCAAAAATACCGGCGGTAAAAATCCCGACACCCCAAAAATACCGGCGGTAAAAATCCCGACACCCCAAAAATACCGGCGGTAAAAATCCCGACACCCCAAAAATACCGGCGGTAAAAATCCCGACACCCCAAAAATACCGGCGGTAAAAATCCCGACACCCCAAAAATACCGGCGGTAAAAATCCCGACACCCCAAAAATACCGGCGGTAAAAATCCCGACACCCCAAAAATACCGGCGGTAAAAATCCCGACACCCCAAAAATACCGGCGGTAAAAATCCCGACACCCCAAAAATACCGGCGGTAAAAATCCCGACACCCCAAAAATACCGGCGGTAAAAATCCCGACACCCCAAAAATACCGGCGGTAAAAATCCCGACACCCCAAAAATACCGGCGGTAAAAATCCCGACACCCCAAAAATACCGGCGGTAAAAATCCCGACACCCCAAAAATACCGGCGGTAAAAATCCCGACACCCCAAAAATACCGGCGGTAAAAATCCCGACACCCCAAAAATACCGGCGGTAAAAATCCCGACACCCCAAAAATACCGGCGGTAAAAATCCCGACACCCCAAAAATACCGGCGGTAAAAATCCCGACACCCCAAAAATACCGGCGGTAAAAATCCCGACACCCCAAAAATACCGGCGGTAAAAATCCCGACACCCCAAAAATACCGGCGGTAAAAATCCCGACACCCCAAAAATACCGGCGGTAAAAATCCCGACACCCCAAAAATACCGGCGGTAAAAATCCCGACACCCCAAAAATACCGGCGGTAAAAATCCCGACACCCCAAAAATACCGGCGGTAAAAATCCCGACACCCCAAAAATACCGGCGGTAAAAATCCCGACACCCCAAAAATACCGGCGGTAAAAATCCCGACACCCCAAAAATACCGGCGGTAAAAATCCCGACACCCCAAAAATACCGGCGGTAAAAATCCCGACACCCCAAAAATACCGGCGGTAAAAATCCCGACACCCCAAAAATACCGGCGGTAAAAATCCCGACACCCCAAAAATACCGGCGGTAAAAATCCCGACACCCCAAAAATACCGGCGGTAAAAATCCCGACACCCCAAAAATACCGGCGGTAAAAATCCCGACACCCCAAAAATACCGGCGGTAAAAATCCCGACACCCCAAAAATACCGGCGGTAAAAATCCCGACACCCCAAAAATACCGGCGGTAAAAATCCCGACACCCCAAAAATACCGGCGGTAAAAATCCCGACACCCCAAAAATACCGGCGGTAAAAATCCCGACACCCCAAAAATACCGGCGGTAAAAATCCCGACACCCCAAAAATACCGGCGGTAAAAATCCCGACACCCCAAAAATACCGGCGGTAAAAATCCCGACACCCCAAAAATACCGGCGGTAAAAATCCCGACACCCCAAAAATACCGGCGGTAAAAATCCCGACACCCCAAAAATACCGGCGGTAAAAATCCCGACACCCCAAAAATACCGGCGGTAAAAATCCCGACACCCCAAAAATACCGGCGGTAAAAATCCCGACACCCCAAAAATACCGGCGGTAAAAATCCCGACACCCCAAAAATACCGGCGGTAAAAATCCCGACACCCCAAAAATACCGGCGGTAAAAATCCCGACACCCCAAAAATACCGGCGGTAAAAATCCCGACACCCCAAAAATACCCGTCTATTCCTGATGTGATGTTTTGCAGGCGCCCAGACCTTCCATATGCACTTTGCAATTTGCATGTAGAAGGTCTGTTGGCGCGATGCTAAACATCAGGACCTGACCAGACGTCATGGGAGTCGATAACTGTAATGTAAGTATTTATTGTGGGGTACTGCTTAGCAGGAGGGTTTTTAAATTGCCGGTATTTTTTTTTTGCCGGTATTTTTTATGCGTCGGTATTTTTTGGGTGCCGGTATTTTTTTTATGTCGGTATTTTTTAGGGGCCGGTAATTTTTTTCGCCGGTATATTTTTGGTGTCGGGATTTTTATCGTCGGTATTGTTTTGGTGTCGGGATTTTCATCGCCGGTATTTTTGTGGTGTCGGTATTTTCACCGCCGGTACCCTCGTGGAGGTATTTTTATCGTCGGTATTTTTACCGTCGGAAATATGATTACAACCCATCTATCTATCTATCTATCTATCTATCTATCTATCTATCTATCTATCTATCTATCTATCTATCTATCTCATATCTATCCATCTATCTAATCTAGCAAGTAAACAGTCTTTCCTTAAAGTTAATGTGTTGGAAGCAGGAAAAATGGGCTAAGCCACTGGGTCTGAGCATCGCCAAAACAGCAGGTCAGTGGTTAGTATTACGAAATACAGGTATCCCAGATGCTGCTGTTTTCTGCATTGTGGCTGAACCAGAATTCAATAAGCGCCAGCTTCTTCCTGTTAATAAGTGCACCTGTCAATGGTTTGCTGCATCTCCAATCAATTGCCTCATTCCTGTCATAGCTTCGTGGGCGGGGAGAGGTATTTAAATCGTACAGTGGGCGTGCTAAGCGCCGTAAATACGGATGGATGCTACGGACGCCCGCGGTTATGATCTTAAAAGTTAGGGTAGGGTTTGGTCGGCGTAAGATGGCATAAATACGGACGACTGAGGGGTGTGCCTAGGGGAGTGCTTCATATGTACGCTGGCGTAAATACGCTACGCACAAAGGCGCATTATTTGTGTTGGCTAATTGGCTAATGAGCAAGAGTTACATCAAAAGCCTGAGCTTCCTGTTTAAGAACCCTAACCCAAGGGTCCCTGAGGCAGAGTCTCAAACCCCATAGTCTGTGATAGTTAATACATGCCAAAAGTGCAAGGAAGAACAACTGGTGAACGGACGACAGGGTCATGGGCGCACAGGGTGCCTGAGGAGCAAAGTCCTAGTTCATCTAGTTTAATCCCGCAGAACAGTTAGAGCAGCACAAATTGCTGAAAAGCTAATGCTGGCTATAATAGAAAGGAGTTAGAACACACAATGCATCATAGCTGGCTGCGTATGGGGTTGCATAGTTGCAGACCCATCAGAGAGCTGACCCCTGTCCACCACTGAACGTGACTACAATGGATATATACGTTTTCAGAACTGGACTATGGAGCAATGGAATGAGGTGGCCTGGTTTGCTAAATCACATTTTCTTTGACATCATGTGTTTACCTGGGGTACAGATTCCACCATTAAGCACTCAGGGAAAAGGGCAAGCCGGTGGAGACAATCTGCCCAAACATTATTGGAGACAAAGTCCACCCCTCATGGCAGCTGTACTTCCTGGTGGCAATGGCCTAGTTCAGCAGCATAATGTGCAATGCTATGCTGCAAAATTGTTCTGGAATGGTTCGAAGAGTATGACATTGACTTTCAGCACCCTGCTGTACAACACATAGGGCTCCAATTACGAAGATCGTTTTTATATGATAAAGCCCAATTTCATGTGAAAACAGGCTTTATCATGTGAGAATGAAGATTGCTGTATTTACTAAGTGTCAGCACGGATTTTAACAATCCGCGCCAACGTGTTAAGTTACGCCATCTGAAGATGGCATTTAGGTAAGTATTCTAGCCGTCTCCCTATATATCCCTATATATATATATTGCATGTGCCAGGACTTAGTTTCCAAGCTTGGCCGAACAGCTCGCGAAAAAGGGTTGCTGACCATCGCGGGTCCTCGTCGGAAAGTTAAGTAAATACTACCAGCTGTCCTGCCAGGCTTACTGCGCGGCGCAGTGAGCCTGACTGCTATCATTAGCGCTCGATGCACTAATGATAGTAAATGGAGCCCTTATTTACTTACCTGCGCCCCTCTCTGTTACTTTTATTCTACTTTCATTCTTTTCTTCTTCCCACTGAACACTATGAGGTAGATCCAGACATAAGTGTGTATTTACGCTGGCGTATTTTCTATGCACTTCCCTAAGCACTCCCCTCGCTTGTACGTACTTTGGCAGGTTTACGCTTGCTAAACCCTACCTTAACTTTTCAAAGCGTAACTACTGACGTATGTAAAGGCTTCACATACGTACCTGCCTAAGCGCACCCATACTGTACGCCTCCAAAGTGTAATTACGGATGTCACGCCCCTCCGTTCGTAGTTACGCTGTTGATACGAGGCTGGTCTGTACGTTCAGAGTTACGTGGCATAACATCCGCCATGCGCATGTGCAGTAAATACTAATGGCCGATTTTACGTCAGCGGCTAGCGTAAAATCGAACGTATACGTAGTTCTGAATCTGGCCCTATGGCAATGGGCCGAATCCAGACCGACGCCAATGCGCTGTGTGTAGTAATGACCAGCGTGTCGGCATGCACCCCCCCCCTGACACTTCCCCAGTGTAATTATACACTGTTACGCCGGCTGAAGGCTACCCAAAATAACAGTGTGTAATTACGCCGCCCACATGATCGTGACAACCTAACCCAGCCCTCTCATCCTAATTTCCCTGCTCCCCCCCGCCTACCTTCCATAACTGCAGCGTAGTTACGGCGAGGAACGCCCCTCCCCAACCGTTACTACATTGTAGTTACAGACACTCGATCCTGCTTAAAGAAAAACCACAACTACGCCGGGCAACATCTGCCCGGCTCATGCGCAGATCGGCAAAACTGTCGATCTTGCGCATCCGCCCGCCGTAACTACGGCGGTGAGCGGAGGTCTGGATCAGGCCCAAAGTCACTACATAATGATGTGAAGTCAGGGAGAAAGGAGCTACTGGATGCTTCTACCTACATACTACACTGACCAGCTATCTTGCGTACCATTGCACATTGGTGTGCAAACAACCAGTCGTAAATGTGCCACTGGTTAAGAAACACTGCTATACAGTATAGATTTAATGTATAGTAAGTCTGATAGTAATACAGTCATGTGGGTGATTAGAGCGGAGTTTTGGAAATGTATATATATTTTAAGAAAGAGAAAAAAAATATATTTCCATTCTTTTAAATGAGAAATGAAATCCCAGAGTGAAGGTGACTGACCTCATCCACTTTACCCCATTTGTTTGATTATACACTGTGTATTACTTTACACTTTAGAATAAAACAAACATTTGCATTGAAGTCTTCATACTTCACAGTAACAGAGAACTGATGTCATTCTGTGACTACAAAGGTAATGACTGAAATATAAGAGCAATAGTAATGCTAATGAAAAAACTAAATTCAGACATCTGGTAATGGGCTTGAAGTATGCTGCTGACAACTGCATGCACATAACATGTATACACAATCTAATATATCCTTAAGAAACATGATGCCATTTTCTATTTTAAATGGCATGATTCAGTTTTGATATCATAATTTATATTTCAGCTCTTCTACATGTCTATACATCTGTAGACATAGACCATTAGCATTCAAGTTTGCAATGTACCAATCTTAGATATATCTTAAGTAGTAACAGAACAGAGAAAGGAAATATAACTGTGTACATAGATAAAAGGGTGTTGTCATTTGTAAATGATAAATGCAAACATGCCATTAATAATGAGATTTTTTTTTACGACTCTAGAGATTTTGAGCGATTTTGCCCTCATTCGCGTGTGTTCTAATAACATGAGTTTTTCGTTCTGCATCAGTGCTGGTAGATTGGATTGCAATCTGCTCTGTTCGGTTTTTAAGAAAAATGACTTCCGCTGCTTCTGTAGATGGGGGCGGGAAGTGGCTATGGCTTGGTATTACGATGTACAATACAGGCATGCCAATACACTACTAAGTATGCCCAAGTCAGAAAACGTATGGGTATTGCCACAACAGTAGTAAGCAGATCAGATGAATGCCTGGTTTTTGTGGACCTGTATTAATGAATTTCACGCATTTCATAATTGCAGACCTAATTGAATCAAAATTGGATCTCTGGACCCGGTCCTCATTTTGGAGTCCTATAAGTGATTATTAGTGAGTATGTGAGTGAGGGAATAAGTGAATGTGGTATGAGTGTCTAAAGTGTTATTGTATGTGTAATAAATTGTCCCTCTGTGTGCATTTTGTTGTAGGTGGAAGGATAGAGACGGCGTGGAGGAAGTGTGTCTTTTAATTTCTAAGCTCCTTTCCCCTTCACCCTGTGTTTTGCAGTTGCTTGCAAGGCATCTGAACCTGTACATCAGGGCTGCCATCATCACGTGCAGGGCCCAGGACCCAGATGTGGACCAGCCCCCTATGTGACGTCATTGGTGACGTCACATTGGGCGGGGCCCAGCAGACACGCTTTAGCAGTGGGCCAGTGTGCAGCTACTAAATAGCTCTGAACAGCAAGTATCAGTAGTAGGATACCGCCGATACCTGCTGTTACAGAGCTAGGTGAGTATCGGCGGGCCCCCATCAGGTCCGGGCCATTGACAGCAGTCCCGGCTGTCCCCCCTGGTGGCGGCCCTGCTGCACATTATGTTATTTATGTTGAGCAGGTGTATATGGATCTATTTAATGAAAAATCTTAAAAAGTCTGTGCCAGCGAGGGGGTGGCCTTCCATGTGTACACACAGAAGCAGCCATACTGGATGCAGCAGGCACGGGATCACTGTTGAAGCTGAGTTCGGAGCTCTGAATAGCCAGTGAAAGATCTTGATAATGAGTCATTGGTTTAAAACAGGGTATATTAGGTTGTTTTCTAGTGGGTGTGGTGTTACCACATGGGGCAGGCTACATGAAAAATAACATACGTTGTGTTCCATTTTTATTGTGTTCCATTTTACACTTGCAATTTACTTTTTATTTAGGACAAACTAAGCCTTTCAGACCAGATCTACGCCCTTCCTTGTTTTTTGTACATGCGGGATATTTAATTCCACATGAGAGAGGGGAGTGATCTCTCCCTGTCACTCCCCTCTCTCATGCGTAAAATATGTGATTTAAGCTGCCATAAGGCACCCTTAAGTCACACATGTGGATCAGCAATCCGTCAAACCTCTGACCCATGCGCGAGTGGGATATCCCACCCCTGGTGTGCAGAGGGGAAGCATAGCCCATAGTAAAACTAATGTAACACCTGGAGGGCGCTGAGCACTTTGCATGCGTAAGTGGGATATCGTTATCATCTCTGTATCCGGTCCTTTATGTGGTTGTGTGCAGTAAATACATTCAAAACTTAATACAAAAACAAACCTTAATATCCACATTTCCTTCAAATTCCTATTGGTTAGGCCACAGAGCCAGGAGTTCTATTAAGTGCCCTATTAAGTCCCTCACATTTTCCCTAGATTTTCAAGTCTCCGCAATGCCTTTTGGGATCAGCTCTTTCTTAATACGTTCCAAAAAAAAAAGTTGTTTGTGACTTTTGATGACTTTTTTCCTCATTTAAAAATAAAAAGTTTCAATCATGCTCTAACAACATTACATTCCCACTTTAATTATTCATTAATTTCTTTCATGATTGATTTAGTACAAATAACTAATGTATGTGTGAACAAACTGGAACTGTAAGAACACTTTGGCTGTATACTGTTTAAGATCATGTAAATGCATGTACAACACAACTTGGCATGGGCGTAACAGATTAAAATATTTTAAAAATATACATAAATAAAAAGGAAAATCAAAAGCAAATTATCTGCCCCCTCACTTCCCACCCTGGAAAATTACTTTTTTTTTTTATCACAAATCTGCATTTTGAGTGAAGGCATCTTCAAGTTGTGAAATGTTGTATTCAAAGTGTGTTTATTTTTCTCTTTTATTATTAGAACACACAAGTCACTATTTGCATGGCTGTATTATTGTTTAAAAAGGGTGTCGTGTTAAATGACTGTGAACTACAGGGAGAATGTTGTTGTTATTAAACATAATAGTTATGTGCACAATGTTACTCTAAAACAAGCACATAGCATAGATATAAATACCAAATTTCTCCACACCAGTTTTAATAAAGCTCCTTTAGGATTAGTACAGTCTAGAAAAAGTCTAGCTGAAATCTGACTATCTGCTATGTGAAGCAGTTCCCCTTTTCCTTTATAGATGTATAAATACATTTCGATACTCTTGGGTTGATCCAGCAACTGCACTAAAGGGACACCATATGCAATGTGAGGGATGCTAATTCATTTTTTCTTTTTTCTGCTTTTATAACTCAACTTTACTACAAAACTTTACTTGGAACATACCATTCTCCTGTTTTATTCTTCTAGTAATTCATATAACTGATATTTTCAAATATACAATTCAGTGACTAGAATTCTAGCAACTTGGAAACAGGGTGTGGCGTGTAACAACGAAGGTCGGACAGTCGACTTGCTGCAACTAAGTGGTTGACTGGTTTAACTAATCGACTTTCCTCTTTCTGACTGAGTTGTTAAGCCAGTACCTGTCAGACAGAATATTGTAATGCCGATGCTTACTGTTTGTCATAACTACTTACCTCCGACAGATGCAGCTCCAGTGGCAGTTGGTAGGACACACGCAAGCTGCTTTAGTGTCAATAGAAGACAGAGCTGCAGTGGCAAACACAGGATTTTGAAAGGGGGGTTTCCAATATGTTTAATACATGTGGAATATATTAGCAACATTTTGGAGCCCGAAAACAGGACAAATAAGCTCCGCTCCGCTCAAGCTATGCTCCCGCCCCCACTGTCATACCGCACGGTGCAAAAATGACCCCTAGCCTGTGAGTGTGTGTTTTAGGGAATTAGACTGTAATATGGCAGAGGTTGAAGTACTGTTTTAAATTGTAACGAGCTAATCAATATGATGTTAAAAAAACATATGTAAAATAATAATATTGATAATATGGCCGTACTATCTGACTGCCAAAATATCTAAGATGTCCATTAACGTTCTTTGTGAAAGCACATTCGCTGCACCCTCAAAGCCACGCCCCTTTTTTGAAATTTAACTTTTTTTTGCACATTTTTCAATTTTTTTTTCAACTTTCAATCTGGGGGGTTTCTGGGCAACCAGAACCCCCCCCCCCTGGGTGCACCACTGAGCTGACATGACAAAGTAGAGGAAGACCGGACACAGCAAAGTGACAGGAGAGAAAAGAAGACAACAAAGCAGAGAAAAAGCACAGCAGAATAGAAGACAAATCAGACTGAACGGACACAAGAAAGTGGAGGGACAGAGGAAGATGACAGGACAGAGCAAGGAGAGCAGTGGGGGAGATACATGAGCAGGATAGGGGACAATTTAAGACATTTATATACTTTTAATATGGGCTATTATTTTTTCTTTAAGTCTATGTTATAAAGGTGTACTTATAAACGGTTCTTATTACGCTGACGTAATACTTTTCATAAAATGGTTTTATAGGGTTTGCTGTATCATTGTCGATATTATGACCATTGCCGTGGCAACTGTCACCATTGGAAATATTTTAGTGGCACTGGCTAATTTCAGGAGTAATTCCCGCATGCATTTCAGGGTGACAGCTGTGAAGTTTCAGGAATTACTTAAGCTTTAGTGTTGCCACACTGACTAATATCACAATATTTGTAAGGATGACAACATACCTAGTTATACCTGAATTTCAGACTGTCTCAAGTAAAGAATAGTTATGACACTATCCTGAAACTCATTACAATTAAAAAAACATAAATGCTATAACAATGAAGTCAGAGGTGTTGTAACATGTTCATAAGGTCATATACATTATGCGTAAAATAGCTTTTTACCAGCAGTGAAGCTATATGTGTCATGTACATGTTTGACGCAGTGTTTTATATAACCGGTTGTATTAGTGATAATCGGTCTTTGTACTAAATACATATTCTAAAGTGCTGCTCCTACACTAAATCTCATTGTGTTTTGTACTGAAGAACCCTTAGGGGCTGATCCAGAGCGGCACTTACATCTTTTTTTAGGTGCAAGTGTAGACCTGAGCAATACCATGTTGAGCTGCAAGGGGAGGTAAATTTAAATAGTGAAAGCAGAATTAGATTTAAGAGGTGAAGTTTCTTCGATCAACTTTATTTTATAGCTTAAACATAAAGCTATGCAGTATTTGAGTTCTATGCTCAAAAGTAAAGTATTTTCTCAGTATGTAAAATATTCAAAATGAATTGGCACCCCTTTCTTTGCAAAATGGTTTAGCCGAGCTGTACACTTGCACCTGTTTTACCCTTACTCTCAAAGGGCTGGATCCAGACTTAAGTAAGTGCTTGAAATGAGTTACTCCTGGGCTAAACCATGTTGATTGCAGGGGGAGTCAAGTTAATTGTATTCTTTGCATGTAGGGATGTATCTTTGAATTGCTTACTGCACACAGATACTGACCAGCATTACTATCACACTGTTATTTAGACTTGGGATAGGAAACGTCACCTCTCAACTCTAATACTGTTTGCAACAGATGAAATATGACTCTCCCTGCAATCAACATGGTTTAGCCCAGGAGTTACGAATTTGAAGCACTTGCTTAAGTCTGGATCAGCAACTTGTAGTCTACAGTATAGATAAAGCTAGCCACAAACTACAGTGTAATTGCGATAAGAATGGTATGTCAGTCACTGGGGACATAGCATAGTGTGTGCCCATATTTAATATCTTCTTTAGGGAAACTGTTTTTGGCTACCTGGAATTCTGGGAAATCCAATCCACTTTAGTATCTTTAGTCATTAAACTGACAGATGTTGCTCTCTCACCATTTTCTTACTGGGGAGCAGAAAGCCATCATCTCTCATTTCCTATCATGTTTCCTATAGTTATAAAGCTTTCCAACTTATAATAGTCTTCTTCTGATCAAATTTCTAGTTTACATAAACATTTATGTAAGGTAAATATAAATATATTTCTTTTGTTTGCAGACATATCTGAAAACGTTCACATTGTTTGTTGTGTGTGATGTTGTAATTTGTATTTATCTTCCTTAAATATTTATATTCACTTTGTGAGCCAGCATTGAATATTATTTTCAAGCCTCTGTCTGTGTCACTGCATTAAAGCTGGGAAGTAGAATGAAAAGGGTATAGCATAACATATGTTGCCCTGCAGCCATAGGGGACAATACACCTAGTAGCTGTATACTGACAGTGTCATGTTCCTGTCCCCACATAGTGCTACATAATAACATGCAAGTTTCATTTGTATCGTTTTTACCCTCTTCATATCAGAGTCAGGAAATGTATTGTAGCCAATCCCCTACAGCAAGGAAAGAAAACAAGGATACAAAAAGATGTCTTTCCTCCTAAATTTTCCTCCTAAATTATAATCAAGTTTTACATCATATCTTCTTATTAGCACAGATAATGAATGAACTTATTCCTCAATAGCTATACATTCCATTCACATAAAATAAACAAACATTTAATAGCTAAATGACTGCAATACAGCAATAATAAATAATTAATAAGAATACATTATCCTGTTTAGCTTAAGAAGAAACAACAGTGGTTTGAGGTGTGGTTAAATGTGTTCCAGTTAAGAAAGTTGGGCTGGATCCTGACTTAAGAAGGAGCTTGAAATTAAGAGAGGGCTAAACCATGTTGATTGCAGGGGAGTAATATTTCATCTGTTGCAAACAGTATTAGAGTTGAGAGGTGATGTTTCCCGGCCCAAGTCTAAATAACAGTGTGATAGTAAAGCTGGACAGTATCTGTGTGCTGTAAGCAATTCAAAGATATATCCCTGCATGCAAAGAATACAATTAATTGACTCCCCCTGCAATTAACCCAGGAGTTACTTTCCTCTCTTAGGACCTAATTCACACTTAAGAATCTTCTTAAAATAAGAACTTAAAGTCTCTCCTGGACTAAACCATGTTGATTGCAGGGGAGTCATATTTCATCTGTTGCAAACAGTACTAGTGTTGAGAGATGATATTTCCCAGCCCAAGCCTAAATAACAGTGTAATAGTAACGCTGGTCAGTATCTGTTTTCAGTAAGCAATTCAAAGATGTATTCCTGCATGCAAAGAATACAATTAACTTGACTCCCCCCGAAAACAACATGGTTTTGCCCAGGAGTGACTTTAAGTTCTTATTTTAAGAGGATTCTTAAGTGTGAATCAGGTCCTTAATTTCAAGCTCCTTCTTAAGTCTGGATCCAGCCTGTTGTAAGGTAATTATTAATGTCATTCGGAAATAGAATAATATGCAATAGTTCAAAGTCTACCACCTGGTTGTTCTTATTTTTTTAGGAATAAGTAGGAGATGTATTAATTATCTAGTATTAGGCTGTACAGAGTCTGCTCTCCATGTTGATAAAGTAATGAAACTAATGACACACTTGGCAATGTAGAAGGTATGCTGGTAGCAATGGGTTAACATGATATGATATGATTTTTTGTAATAGAAAATAATGTCCTTTCAGAGCTTTGTTCCCCGGGCTTTTGTTCCTAAGTTCCCCTTTGTGTTGTTCTATTCAGTGAAATGTGTAGACCTGAGAGCCAGCAGCCCAATAGAACAGGTGTCTGTCCTATCTCACATATTTAGTAAGGTATAGCTATAAAGAAAAAAAAAAACAATGAATTGTGTTTTTTTTTTTAAAGTAGTATTGTCCATATAAACCCTGGGAATAATTTTCAGGCAAGAAAAGATGTGCCAGCAGCCAAAAAAAAAAGTTTATTAATGCTGCCACGTGAAGCCTAGAGCACATGACTGAACCCATCCACAAAACGTGTTGTGTAGGCATTTTCCTTTGTGTGGGAGCATCCAACATATTATTGTTTGAAACAGCCACTGTGTGTGAAGCTTTCATGATCCCGGTTTTAAAATATATTATTTTATGGGGATGCTGAATCACTGCAAAAAACAATAAAAGCCTGCATGTATCAATCAAGGGGTGAAGCAAAACTCTGCAGATCTCTAAAATGGGAGGTAACTACAACATGATCATCATAGGAATAAGTATTATCACACAGTATTTTACACACACACACACACACACACGCACACACGCACACACGCACACACGCAGGTTTTTACAGTAACTGTTATTCCTTTCATTTCTCTAGTATTTTGCTAATTATCAATTATCTATTTGTCTCTTAGCATTATAGACATATTGACCAGCCAAGTTTAATGGCTAATGGCAGAGCGGTAACTAGAAATATTAGCGCCAGGGGCAAAAAGGAAAAGTGGTGCCCCGTGACCATTCCAAGTCAAATTAACCTTATATAGAGTTGCAAGAAAAGGTATGTGAACCCTTTGGAATTACCTGGATTTCTGCATAAATTGGTCATAAAATGTGTTTTGATCTTCATCTAAGTCACAACAATAGACAAACACAGTCTGCTAAAACTAATACCACACAAACAATTATATGTTCTCATGTATTTATTAAAAACACCATGTAAACATTTACAGTGCAGGGTGGACAAAGTATGTGAATCCTTGGATTTAATAACTGATTGACCCTCCTTTTGCAGCAATAACCTCAACCAAACATTTCCTATAGTTGCATATCAGACCTGCACAATGGTCAGGAGGAATTTTGGACCATTCCTCTTTACAAAACTGTTTCAGTTCAGCAATATTCTTGGGATGCCTGGTGTGAATCGCTCTCTTGAGGTCATGCCACAGCATCTCAATCGGGTTGAGGTCAGGATTCTGACTGGGCCACTCCAGAAGGCGTATTTTCTTCTGTTGTTGATCTATTTCTGTGCTTTGGGTCGTTGTCCTGTTGCATCACCCATCTTCTGTTGAGCTTCAATTGGTGGACAGATGGCCTTAAGTTCTCCTGCAAAATATCTTGATAAACTTGGGAATTCATTTTTCTAGTCGATGATAGCAATCTGTCCAAGCCCTGAGGCAGCAAAGGAGCCCCAAACCATGATGCCCCCTCCACCATACTTCACAGTTAGGATGAGGTTTTGAAGTTGGTGTGCTGTGCCTTTTTTTCTCCACACATAGTGGTGTGTGTTCCTTCCAAACAACTCAACTTTGGTTTTATCGGTCCACAGAATATTTTGCCAGTAGTGCTGTGGAACATCCAGGTACTCTTTTGCAAACTTCAAACATGCAGCAATGTTTTTTGTGGACAGAAGTGGCTTCCTCCCTGGTGTTCTCCCATGAACTCCATTCTTGTTTAGTGTTTTTCAGATCGTAGATTCAGCAACAGAGATGTTAGCATGTGCCAGAGATTTCTGTAAATCTTTAGCTGACACTCTAGGATTCTTCTTCACCTCATTGAGCATTCTGCGGTGTGCTCTTGCAGTCATCTTTACTGGATGGCCACTCCTAGGGAGAGTAGCAACAGTGCTGAACTTTCTCCATTTATAGACAATTTGTCTTACCGTGGACTAATGAACATCAAGGCTTTTAGAGATACTTTTGTAACCCTTTCTAGCTTTATGCAAGTCAACAATTCTTAATCGTAGGTCTTCTGAGAGCTCTTTTGTGCGAGGCATGGTTCACATCAGGCAATGCTTCTTGAGAATAACAAACTCAAAACTAGTGTGAGTTTTTTTTATAGGGCAGGGCAGCTTTAACCAACATCTCCAATCTCGTCTCATTGATTAGACTCCAGGTTGGCTGATTCCTGACTCCAATCAGCTCTTGGACAAGTCATTAGCTTAGGGGGTTCACATACTTTGTCCACACTGCACTGTGAATTTTTACATGGTGTGTTCAATAAAAACATGAGAACATATAATTGTTTGTGCGGTATTAGTTTAAGCAGACTGTGTTTGTCTATTGTTGTGACTTATATGAAGATCAGAACACATTTTATGACCACTTTATGCAAAAATCCAGGTAATTCCAAAGGGTTCACATACTTTTTCTTGCAACTGTATTAACTTACTGGTGGTTAAGCTTTGAGCCCTGGGCAGCTGCACCTAGTTACAGTGCTGGCTGCTGGTATAACACCAAGTCCAACAGTGACCAAATCAAATCTATTTTATGATATGTTTCTTAATGTAGGTGCTACATGAGTATAAATATGTATTTCACCAGATATTCATCAGATCTTCCCACATTACACAATCTGATAACACAAACTGATGGCGAGTCTGGTGACTTGCTGGTGTGTAGATGATATTCCATCTCCATGACATGATGATGCTGAGTAAGTAAAATCTCACAGACACTTACCCTTAACCTGTAAATAACTTGTATAGAACACTACATACATTTAGGTTAATTCTATTAATCATGTAAACACCATCCGTTAAAGAGAAAAGATCAATCAAACATTCTGGGCTAAATCAGTAAATAATGCATAAGCAGCATCAGCAAAGAGTCCAGAACCCTACCATGAATAACTTGCAGAGGTGTAGCTAGCTGCCATGGTGCCCGGAGCACGGGTATGTTGCAGCGCCCCAGTACTGTATTTGGGGCGTGGCCAACATGGGGGGGGTGCATTTGAAGGGAGAAAAAGAGGAAATTGGCGAGAGTCCATTCTATTGTATTAATCATAAATACAATACCTAAAGAAAGTGAGGCGCTATAGTTGAAATTGACTAAAAACAATGCGTGAACAGTTGTTTCTAATATTTATTATATAGTTTTTTAGTTTTAGTTTTTTAAACAATCAAAACTTTACAAATATAAATAGATCTTAGTTTACATTTTAATAAAAATGTGACTGCCCGGCCGCAAGGATACCTCATTTAGATAGGTCCCTACACTTAAAAATAAACTTTTATAACCCGGTACTTACCGCCCTCTGTAGTAACTGCCTACATATTATAAATTATTGATGGCAGGACCCAGTCACGTTTTAATGCAACACAATCTATGTAAAACAATTTATGTACCAAAATAAGATATTCAACTTACCGGCCCTCTCTCAGTGATAGGCTGCAAAGAAATGATTGGTTCACCCACAGTACTCTGTTATTTAACCTGGAACACAGGGGCAGCTGATCTAGATGGGGGTATTCAAAGAGCAAAATAAAATATATCTGTAATAAATATAACTAAAAAACACCACCTCCATTCTCTCCATCATCACCCCCTCCCCATTCATCTTCTCTTCATTATCTTCATCATCCCCCTCTCTTTTCCCTTTATCATTTCTCTATCCCCTCATAATCACCCCCTCCCCATTCATCAGCTCTTCATTATCCTCATCACCCCCCTCTCTTTTCCCTTTATCATTTCTCTATCCCCTTATCATTCAATTTATCATCGCCCCCTCCCCATTCTTCACCTCCCCATCATTCTCCCCTTTATAATTTCTCTATCCCCTCA
>WWET01001733.1:13645-26147 GCA_011038615.1 Limnodynastes dumerilii | reverse complement strand
TATATATAGTATATTGACTTTAAATAAAACCATCTTTAAAAATGTCTATATGCAATGACTTCAAGGAAAAGTCTGTGACTACCTATCGTTCTTGTTTTAAGTTATTTGTAGAAAATCTATTTTATTTCATGGGCTTAATTTTGTGCTTTCCTCTGTAATATGCCCAAAGGTTTGCCAAGAGTAAACCACAAAAACCAAAATTATAAATAGTCTTCAGAAGGAAACAGAGCTGTGTGGGCACAGATGTTTATGCAAAGAGTACTCATGTTTTCTAACATAAAAAAAATTAAAATCAGCAACAAAAAAAAATTAATGCAAAAAATAAACAAGTTTCCGAAATAATGGGTCATACCTGTGTGTGTGCGCAGGTGGGCCTTTAAATGTGAGCTCTTGGTATAGGTCTTTCCGCAGCCTGCATACTCACATGTGTGAGTAGCTGTCCTTTTTCTGGGCCACGATTTGCGACCCCTCTTGGGCTTAGCTTCTTCAGACAAGCAGGCACCCGAGTTTAAGAGCTCTAGAGGTGAAGAGGGTGGGGTCAGCATAACTTCTTGTTTTATTAGTTGAAAGTTTAAAGGTTCTTCAAAAATATTTAGATAAGACTGACCTTGACACTGAAGCTGGGTTGGAGGCAACTGCTGGTCAGATGTGAAATGAGGGAAGCTTGCAGATGTGTGGTAGCCAGGAGGTATTGGCAAAGATGGGTGACTTAATGTCTGAGAAGTATGGCAATCCCTGACCATTAGCTCCTCTGGTGTTAAAGGCTGGTTAGTCCTGTTTGACAGCACCCTTCCTCCCTGGAAATCATGTTGTCCTTGTGGTTGTTGTCCTTGTCCATCCATTTGACATGAAACTGTACAACATGCAGATGCTTCCTGCTTGATCTTTGGACACATTATTGGCAGCTGGTGGCCTGCATAGACCACCATTGGTGTTTCTACACCATTACAACTCTTTCCAACACTGACAGACTGGCCATAATCATTCATGTCAACTGCCGTCTTCAATACAAATTTGCCTTGTAGACTAGTTTGTGGTTGTTGGATATAAACAGGGTCCAAGTCTGGCCTCATAAGTTCAGCCACAAACCCACCAGAAGGAGATACATCATTTATATCCGCCAAGTTAAAAGTTGGAGGTGGCATGGTGGAGTCCCTAGAAGCATACATAAGAGAGGTGCCTGCAGATGCTTCCTGAGGACAACATAGCTGATAGTTAAAGTTACAGTTGGCCGATGATGAGAGTGCAGACATGCTGTCTGGGATAGGAGCAGCTGGTGGAGGTGAAGTGGCAGTGGCAGAAGTTGAGGAGGTGGAAGATGGAACCATAGACTCCTGATGAAGAAGGGAATTTGAAATAATAAAATCAAAGTCCAGCAGTTCATTGAATTCTTCTGGTTCCCTTTGAGACCCCAAAGCTGGAGAGTCTGCCTCTAAACCATCATAGAGGCGAGACTGGTTAAGTGCAGGATGTCTTTTCATGTGGGATAGCTCTTCCCTCCACTTCTGTGGAAAATGAAAACAATTAAAAATATGGCACCAAAAAGATAGCTAATATTATATTTATACAACACACTGATATAGACAAGCACAGTGCTTTAAACTTAGTGTGTGCTCTTAAAAGTGCAAAAAAAAATAGACAAATGATGTTTTTGCGTAATTAACTATTGCTCAGTAATATATATATATAGATATACATAGATATCTCCTTGAAAAACTGTGAGCCCCTTAAGAAAATTAGGTTTATACTGTTCTCTAAGATAACATAATCATGCATTTTCAGTTACTTAGTGTAAGTAAAATGAAAACGATAAACAGTCTTAGACATGTCTTTCAGCCAACTTCAATAATATTAAGAGTTTAGTGCACCATTTCTGAGACTTGAAAATACTGGAAATCCTTGTTCCATTGATACTATGTGCAGCATAATATTATAAGTGGTGCACAATCTCATAGCAGTTAGTTGAATCCACAGCATTAAACAAAAAACTAAATAAGGCTCATTTTCCAGGAGCAAAAGTAGACAGCCATTATCTTAATAAATAAAAGTACAGTTTAATCAGATGAGGCTATTCTATGATAAACTACTTGTCTACATTTTTCTTTGAAAATCATAGTAAGAAAACCTTCAAGTTCAACTGCACTATATGGGATCTCAACGTGTTGTGGACCTGAAACGCACAAGACACATTTTAATCGTGAAGTCCGGGGCATGTGAAACCTGGGGCACAGTGAGCAGTGACAGGCTATAATGTCACTAGCAGCCAGCATAACCGATGCACTACTCGCAGAGTCAACGTCTGTATAGCCACATAGACAGATCGGAGCAGCAAACATGTAGTGGAACGATATACATATTGAGATACTCACATTGCCAACACTTGCCTGTCTCAGCATTCTGTCCTTGCTCGGTGATCCCGCAGTAAAGGTGGAGATGGATGGCAGCAAGGTCCCGCTAAGAGCCATGTCCCACTCTATAGGCGGCTGCCTGTGCATAGATACACACACAGTTACATTACAATGCATATATACTTCTGTCATACGCATGCAAGGTGTAATGTTACAAGTAAGGCTGTATACATGTCATCAGTGCATAAATTATCTCTTATTGCTGCATACAAGGAGCTTGTGCGTTACAATTTAGTAATCCCACAGATGTCTTAGCGTGCAGTTGACTTGGGCAAGCTCGGGCTGGAAAGTGGGGAGCCCCGTACAACCTACATCTCCTCTGCATGTTACTAGACACACAAACACGTAGTCCTGTCATACAGCTGCACAGAGAGATCGCACAGAGTAACACCAGATCCACACATACCTCATAAAGTTAGGAAAGCCAGCTCAGCTTCTGGTCAATGTGAATAAATATGAGAAGAGGTAAATCCACATAGGGCAGAGGAAAAGTCTCTAGAAACACAAATCCACAAGAGCCAGGCAACCTGTCAGAGGGCTTCTACTGCGTCCCCTCTCATACACTTTTACTTCCCCATCCACAGTCAGAGCAGAGTATCCCTACTAACAGGCAGCACTTACTGCCAGCTCTTTTATAACTTCCACTCCCCCTGCCTGCTCTTTCGTCCTAGCAGCCTACTCCGTGTCACGGCTGGGGGGCAGAGCTTAGAACTTATAACAAAATTTAACTCTTACTGCTCTGGCACCACAGATGTTAGGATTTTCAAAGCAGTTTTGCAACCTTTATAGTTACCTTTCCAGGTATCTATGCAAGATCCACCTGTGTCCTTTAATAATTACATTTATTTATTATGTTATTGGTCTGTTTTCTTATATTAAATGCTTCTCTTTCTCCCATCTACAGGAACCATAATCCTTCCTAAAAAACGGGATACCTTTACAACAAGTTTGACTTTATACAGCAGGTGTTTCTTGGCCCTGGATATAATAATACTTGATAAGTGATATATATCTGTACACAGTATATGCTTTCCCCCCCATTTACTACAACTCCAGTTTACTAAGGTAAGCATGCAACCAGTTAACATCATGTATTCCATATAAGTATACAAAAATCCGAAACTAGTTTATCAGTTTGTGTTCTGACAAAGGAATACTGTGTACATGCTGGTTTCTAAGATAAAGCAAAACAGAGCCCCTACTATTTTCCATCTGAAGACTATCACAAGGAGATGAAAAATAGTGATGCCAGGGTGAATATAGAGTGTTTTGTTACTTAGGGTAAGCATAAAAAATTATATATTGACTGAGATCTTAGAGTAAATCAATTACAGTATTGAGGGGCTGATCCAAAGAAATATGTGTGGATGCATTTGAAAAAGTGGGTCGGCTGCATGCAACCCAAAAGTGCCTTTGGATGGCAAACAATTACGGTACATGACCTATGACACACAGCAGCTAAGCGCAATGCAGCTAGGTCATGTTGCACATGAGTAGAGTGTGTGATGCAGAGGTTCTGATTACTGCAAAGCGCTTCTGTCTCAATTTAAAGGTCAGAAAATAACCGCAAACAACATTTTTATTTTTCATTAAAAACAATAATATTTTTTTTTTCTTACTGTATGTAGAAATGATTTAACACAAGCACATTAATTTGCCAGCAATTTATGACCCATTGTAATGCATTGGAACTGACACTTCCTAATGCACGGGTAAGAAATTGGTCACGGAATGTCAGGCCCCTGGACTTGTTTTGATGTTGGGATCTGGTTTGGGTGCATTTGCTTTGGCACGCCCTTACTGTACATTGACGACCCTCTACCCCTTTCCTCCCTCAACACGCCCCTCAGAACTCAAGCTGCCGCAGCTCAAGTTGCGCTCAGAGATATGAATGGGTGGTGTCTGCATGCTTCTTAGTTTTTAATGTGCAGTAGAAAATTGCGCAGAGAAAGATCACATCAACTTTTCTGAGACTGGGAAATATATATGTGGAATTATTGTGGTTTGCCAGTACAATGGTCATCATTTCAAAAGATCATCGTACTACAGATGAATGCAGACTGCAACAGCCGAAAGTCTGCAGTTTAGAAAGCAGCTGAGATGCAAATCCTGGGGCCAAATCTACTAAGCTGCGGGTTTAGAAAAGTAGAGATGTTTCCTATTGCAACCATTACAACCAATCAGATACCAGCTCTCACTTTCCTATTACATACTAGAAAATGTCAGCTTGAATATGATTGGTTGCCAAGGGCAACATCTCCACTTTTCCATTCCCACAGCTTAGTAAATCTGGCCCCTGGAGTCACAAAGAGTCATCTGCCGAAAGGTAAGTGTTTAACCTAATCCTATCCTTACCTAAACCTCCCTTTCCCGCAGCCTAACCCTAACCTTCCCTTTCTTCAGACTTAACATTAATGCTTCATGTCCAACAGCCTAACCCACAGACTTTCTGCAACAAAGGGACAGAAGAGGAAAGAATCACATAGTATCCAATCTAACCATGCAAGCAATTAGGATTTATGACTACTCATGTGACTACATTGGTTGCTAAGTGGCCGCGAAACGGTAGAAATTTAGGATTAGTCTAAAATTTGACATAAAAAATACATCAAGATGATGGAATTAACTTTCATTTTATTCCCCATATTCCCTGGCGAGATTTCTCCATTTGGACATACCCAAAGAAAGATTGAATAATCCTTTATTGATGTTGGTGTAGGTGCTATGGCACAAAATATGAAAAGAATGGAAATTAAATTCCAATAATTAATTGTCTCTGCCGATAGTGAGTAATTCAGATTTCACTCCAGGGTAAACATCCTTTGTCTTTCTAAAATGCGACTGAAAGAATGTCAAAAATCTTAGGTAAGTTGATACAAATAACAAGAGAGGAGTAGGCTGAAAAATACCAACTATCTACTGTAAGTGTATAGGTATAGTCAGTTAGATAATGCTTTGTTGATGACTGGTGTGGTGAAAGGACAATATAACAATTTCATGGCATTCTGAAGATTCCGCATTACTATAAATCCTCCCTTCTTGACACATCACATATAATAGCTACTCTAATTTACTCTAATAAAAGGGTCTATTTACAAAGATAATTTTAATGCTATAGTGCCAGTTTTCACTTCAAAACTAGCACTATCGCATTAAAATGAACTGCATAATATTTACATAATGACGGAGCAGAGTTTTACACTCCGCTCCCGGCGTTAGGGGTAAGTATTTCAGCGATGTCTTCATATACCTCTCTTTTCCTCCCCCTAATAGCTGTTATTAGGGGGAGGAAAAGGGGGGTATATATGGGGAGACCACCGGAATACGTAAGAATATTAATTTAGTAAAATAAAAAATAATAATTTTTATTTTATAAGTAAAAAAAGTAATAATACAAAAAAATAGAAAAAAATAACTAAATAGTAAAACTCACCTGCCCGGGCGACCCGTCCAAGTCCCGGCATGACTATACTGCGCATGTACAGTGTCTCTCATGTCGCGACTTGAAAATTTCAAAGGACCTCGCAGGAGGAATAAGTATTTGTAAATAGTGTGAACTAAGCTGCCAGGCTCGCAGTGAAGATACGCGAGCCCGATGCAGCTTCGTTCACAGGGAACGAGGCAGGTAAGTAAATAGACCCCAAAGTACTCCCAGCTATTTTGTATAAAGAGATTATATATAAAATGTACTGTCATGGATATTTATCCCCTAACAGAACATTCGTTTTTGGCCTAGCTGACAGTTCTAGTTGCCCCAAATGCTCTATTCCTGATGCTAATCTTTGAGATTCTTCACCCCCTTTCCCCAACCCAATTTGCGGCTTTTGTAATGAAAGAGTTGGTTATTTTTGTACGGTTATTCCCAGACTGGGCGGTGCTGGGTCTGTTACCAAAATTTATGGTGGTTGTAATAAGTTATTAGTTATCCTGTCAGCAGTTGGGAAGAATGTATCCTGCAGAATTGGCTTCTTCCTGAACCCCTATCTTTTAAGCAATTCCTCCCTCCCAAAAACTTTTTTTCATCTTTATCATGGATTGGCTGGAGGCATCCATGGATAAAGAACGAAAAAATTATGTTTTTTTTAACCTATGGGAAAATTATATAACATCATCCCTCCTACTTTGAGTTCATATTAAACTTACATTTTCAATTTACTATATGTTAAAGGACCAGAATTTTGTTGGGTGATCCACTGTTACCAATTGCGACGCTATATCATACTAATTAATTTGATAATGCTAGAAAATAAATATTTCTGTGATCTATCACTTACACAGATTTTAATATTTTACTGTGAAGAGGAGACTTCATGCTTATAGAAGGATGCCCCTCCTCCTTACAAATTTTTGTAATCTTGACTTACGAATGAATGTCCATGTGTAAGTCTGTTTCAGACTGCTGGCAAGAGCCACAACAGTCAGGACTATATGTGAGACTGCATCTGTTCCTAAGTGGTACAACAGCCTTTTTTTTGGCAAAATCATATGGAGCTATATAAATATAATTAAAGTGAAAGGAATGATCCACCTTAAAAATCACTAGTAAGGTGAGTGATGCACATGCCAAATAATAAACAATAAACAAAGTCTGGGTGCTCAAGCAGAGGTTCAAGATAGATCAAAAATCTAGAGGGGAATCCCCTAATAGATTAATGCTAAGCACACCAATAAATTAAGTTAATTTACAAAGCACATCATTGGAAATTCACTGAGGTTGATTAACCATCAGCACCATAATGATAAATGCAGGAGAGACATTGTATTGAGCAAATGAGAGGTCCAGAAGCATGTCAAATGTAAAAATGAAAAAAAAATCCAACATAACCAGCAGCATGAAGTAAGCAGGCTTAATCTGTAATACTTATCTCATGTAGTCCAAGTTTAAATGCACGCTATCCCCGCCAATGAAGTAAAGTAGGCATCATATGTTGTAGACAACAGACATCCGCAACAGCCGTTTCGGTGCAGCTCATGCACCTTCGTCAAGGGGCTCTTGTCTGGATCTCAATCACTTGCCCCACTGTACCATGCTATATTTATAGAAAGAGCCATACCCAATTCATGTGAAGCGAAGGCGTCCGCTCTCCGGAACACAGGAACCGGAAGTGACGTCAGCCGTCACTGGGCAACCACATAAACAATAATAAAAGATACTGAACCATATGTAACCAGCATATTTAAACCTGTATCCCCACACTAGCGTCCTCCAGAGTACAGGAACCGGAAATGTTGTCATTCATCACTCGGCAACCATATAAACAATATTAAAAGGTGCCAGACCAACTGGTAGTAACGTACACCAGAGTGATAATCCCCCAGAGTAAAGTAAGCAAAAATTTGCCTGTCATTTTATTTAGCCGTTCATGTCAGACTGCTTGCCCATTTTGCTGTGTGTAGATTCTCTTTTCTGCCTTTATTTATGCAAATTTGTGCTTTGCGCATCCCGATGCTCACGTGGTCTGTTTACAGTACTGTTTGTCTTGCCAGGCTTCTATGACAACAGACAGCCTGTGACGGCCTGGCACTTGGCCGCTCCCCGTCCCTGTTACCATGGCAACGTTGCAGGAAGTGGATGTGGTGCGGTTTCCGGTCCGGAGGCTGTCTGCTGTCAGCGTGCAGTGGTAAGTGCTGATCGCCCCTGTTACCATGTCAACGTTGCAGTTAGTGGATGTGGTGCGGTTTCCAGTCCGGAGGCTGTCTGCTGTCAGCGTGCAGTGGTAAGTGCTGATTGCCTTTAAAGTTGTAGTATCTATCTCTCTCTCTCTATATCAAAAGTCTAGAGGGGAATCCCCTAATAGATTAATGCTACTGGCCTTGCAACGGCGCTACCTGGTTGATCCTGCCAGTAAGTATATGCTTGTCTCAAAGATTAAGCCATGCACATGTCAGTACACACGGACGGTACAGTGAAACTGCGAATGGCTCATTAAATCAGTGTGCTAATTTACACAGCACATCATTGAAAATGCACTAAGGTTGATTAACTATGAATGGAATCATCAGCACCATAATGATAAATGCAGGAGAGACATTGTATTGAGCAAATGAGAGGTCCAGAAGCATGTCAAATGTAAAAACTGTAAAAAATCCAACATAATCAGCAGGGGACGTTCAGCATGAAGTAAGCAGGCATAATCTGTAATACTTATCTCATGTAGTCCAAGTTTAAATGTTTAAATGCACGCTATCCCCGTCAATGAAGTAAAGTAGGCATCATATGTTGTAGACAACGGACATCCCCAACAGCCGTTTCGGTGCAGCTCATGCACCTTTGTCAAGGGGCTCTTGAGATCCAGACAAGAGCCCCTTGGCTTGCTACATCCAACTTTGCAACATCATGGGCCAGATCCTGACCTAAGTACGACAGGGGACTTACGAAAGTCATTTGCGTGAGTCTCCTGTCTCGGAAAAAACTGCGCATGCGTGCGCCAGATCATGTAAATGAGGGGTCGGGGGCTGGGAAGCCCTGTTACGACTAGGTCTGCAGCCGTACATAAAGGTTAAGGTAGCACCGCTACAGGTGCGTAACTACGGACCCCCGCAAGCACGTAAAGTGTGCAGGGCTCTGGATCTGGCCCCTTGTGACTAACATTGCTAGCTGATTAAGGAATTGGTTTTCAGAGGTACTATAGCGTGCACCTTTGGATCACACGCAGCATGCCCTCCTTTTCTACTCGCATTTATAGCACGTGCGCTGCGTTCAGATTTATGTGCATGCCTCTGAATCAGGCTTAACATGTCCAGACAAGGACACATAGATATTAAAAGGATATCCTGGTCCTGTATAACTGCTGCTTCAATGATGGAGATAATAACAAACAGTGGCCGTATTCAGAGTACCGGATGTATAACATATACGTCTGGTGTTTAGCGATTTCTACTACTGCGCATGCGTAGTAATTTTTTTTACCTAATCTACGTATCTTTTTCAGATACGTAGATTATGTTAAAAAATTACTATGCATGCCTAGTAGTAAAAATCGCTAAACACCAGATGTACAGTAAAAAGTATTTGGACAGCCACCGATTGTGCAAGTTGTCCCACTTAAAAAGATGAGGGAGGTCTGTAATTTCCATCATAGGTACACTTCAACTGTGAGAGAAAGAATCTGCAAAAAAAAAAATCAGGAAATCTTATTGTATGATTTTTAAACAATTTATTTGTATATTGTTGTGGAAAATAATATTTGTATATTGTTGTGGAAAATAAGTACCAACCAGCAATAATTCTGGCTCTCACAGACCTGTTACTTCTTCTTTAAGAAGCTCTTCTATCCTCCACTCTTTACCTGTATTAATGGCACCTGTTTGAGGGTGTGGACAGGTGTCTTTTATACAGATAACTAGTTCAAACAGTCAGACTGCAACCTCTCCACCATGGCCAAGACCAGAGAGCTGTCTAAGGACACCAGGGACAAAATTGTATAACTGCACAACGCTGGGATGAGCTACTTAACAATAGGCAAGCAGCTTGGTGAGAAGAGATCAACTGTTGGCGCAATTATAAAAAAATGGAAGAAGTACAAGATCACTGACAATCTCCCTTGACCTGGAGCTCCATGCAAGATCTCACTTTGTGGGGTATCAATGATTTTGAGAACGGTGAGGGATCAGCCCATAACTACACGAGGGGACCTGGTCAAGAGAACTGGGTCCACAGTCACAAAGGTTACCATTAGTAACACACTATGTCGTCATGGATTCAAATCCTGCAGCACCCGAAAGGTCCCCCTGCTTAAGCCAGCACATGTCCAGGCCTGTCTAAAGTTTGCCAGTGACCATCTGGATGATCCAGAGGAGGATTGTTAGAATGTCATGTGGTCAGATGAGACCAAAGTAGAACTTTTTGGTATAAACTCCACTCGCCGTGTTTGGAGGAAGAAGAATGATGAGTGGCATCCCAAGAACACCACACCCACTGTGAAGCATGGGGGTGGAAACATCATGCTTTGGGGCTGCTTTTCAGTAAAGGGGACAGGACGACTGGTCTGTATTAAGGAGAGGATGAATGGGACCATGTATCGTCACATTTTGGGCAAAAACCTCCTTCGCTCAGTAAGAGCATTGAAGATGGGACATGGCTGGGTCTTTCAGCATGACAATGACCCCAAACACACTGCACGGGCAACTAAGGAGTGGCTCCGTAAGAAGCATTTCAAGGTCCTGGAGTGGCCTAGCCAGTCTCCAGACCTCAACCTAATAGAAAATCTGTGGAGGGATTTCAACGTCCGTGTTGCCCGATGACAGCCCCAAAAGATGACAGATCTAGAGAAAAAACATGACAGATCTAGAGAAGATCTGCATGGAAGAGTGGGCCAAAATACCTGCTACAGTGTGTGCAAACCTGGTCAAGAACTACAGGAAACGTTTGACCTCTGTAATTGCCAACCGAGGTTACATTACAAAGTATGGAGTTAAACTTTTTGATTGTCCAAATATTTATTTTCCACAACAATATACAAATACATTGTTTAAAAATCATACAATGTGATTTCCTGATTTTTTTTTTTTTTGCAGATTCTGTCTCTCACAGTTGAAGTGTACTTATGATGAAAATTACAGACCTCTCTCATCTTTTTAAGTGGGCCAACTTGTACAATCAGTGGCTGTCCAAATACTTTTCTGCCAAACTGTATATGTTATACTGAATACAGGCCAGTATATACTACAACTGTAACACTGCAAGTCACTGTGTGTCTGTTTCCAGACATCTGTATCATCGGATAAGTGATTTCTGCATCCTGCAACATCATTCATACTGATGTGATGGTGTTGCAAGAGAGCAGAGAGGAGCCTGGGGTGACTGCAGATAGAAGAAAGAATATCGGAAGAACTAGGGAGGAGAAAAAGAATAAGAATAAAGAATAAGAAATGACAGGGTTGTTTGAGGATGTCATACAGGAGGGGAGAAGTTGGTCAGATCAGAAGGGGGTGCTGAAGATGCTTAAGAAAAAGTATGATTAAGGAGCACAATGTAATGGGAAGAGGGGGGTAGTAATATAGATGACTGTTTCTAGAGGATAATTAAGAGGCAAAACAATCGATTTCCAGAGCACCGTAAGTAAAAAAAAATCTGTCCCCAACCCTTTCCCTAATCCTTACTCTAATCCCCCCCTTCCATGACCCTAACCCTCCCTTCCCAGCACCCTAACCCTAAGTCTCCCTTCCCCACAGCCTGACCCTAACCCTAACCCTCCCCTTCCATGACCCTAATCCTCCCCCTAACCCTAAAAGTCCCCAAAGATGTTACTCACCTCTCTGGTAGTGTCTGTGGTGGGTGCGACGGGTCCGGTGGATGATGCTTCTGAAAATGAATGGGTAAGTATGTTGAACGGCACCCATTCTGAAAAATGAAAAAGGAAAAGGCTGCCTATTCCAAATAGAGACAGCCGAAAAAGAACTTTCAGCTGTTTCTGAAAGACAGCCGTCATGCCGGGAATTCCCACCAGTGCGCGTATATTTATTTTTTACTTTTTAAAACCACTTAAAAAAAATAGTTTATTCCTTTTTTTTCCACAGCTTTACTTCAAGCCCTCTACTTGATAAACACTATTCTACACAGTAACACTTTTTTTTCTGAAATCCCTCATATAATATATTCACGTACATAAATACAGTATATGTGATTATATGTGAATATGTGGAACAGCAGTACTGGGCCTAGCAGCAAAACAAAGTAGACACATGTGAGCAAGTGCAGGGTATGGCTTGGAAGAAGGGGTGTGAGGTCAGCAGCTTCCTGGCAAACCCATTCTGGGCTGTGAAGGCAGTGGTTGTCTGGCATCAATCAGAGGGGCAATTTAGGCTTTAAGAAATCACTATGGACCGTGTTCACAGTTAAGAGTGAGTTAGGTGCGGACAGATACGCACCAAACTCACTCTTCCAGCCCATAACCTGCCCCCTTTTTTTAGGTATCTTATCTAACAGTGTGGAGTTTCCTTCTTAAGAATTAAATTACACAGGGACAACGTCTCCCCCCGCCCTCCCCGGTTAATCTAAATCTAAATCCCCCCAGTGGCGCACCCAGGGGGGGGCTGGGGTCTGGTTCCCCAAAACCCCCCCCGGATTGAAAAAAAAAAAAAAAAATGAAAAA
>WWET01001733.1:0-10977 GCA_011038615.1 Limnodynastes dumerilii | reverse complement strand
GAATATTCTCCCATCTGAGGTGGTTGAGGCCAATACAGTAGAACAGTTTAAACATGCTTGGTATAAATATAAGGATATCCTAAATTGTAACCCAAATTGAGGGTAAATAGGGTCTAGGGTCAGTATAGTTTTGAATAAACAAATGGGCAGACTAGATGGGCCATGTGGCTCTTATCTGCCGTCACTTTCTATTTTTCTGTGTTTCTATGTAACTAAGCCCCTAGAGAGAGTGTGCACTTCAGTTGAAGCATGATACTCGCATATAATGTGGGTGTAGTAAGAGAGTTAGAAAGTCATTTGATCGGCAGTCATACACCCAACAACATTAGCCTGACAGTGTATGAATGTGGATACAAATAAACACAACAGTTTTGTTTTCCTGACAACACTTAGATTGATAGTATTATTATATCAACCTTAGTGTTGCCGACACTTAAAAATCCTACGCTAACAGTAAATATATGACAAATGAAATAACTATTAAAAGAAATGACTTTAAAAAGCAACATGCTTCATCTGCTTAACCTCTTCTGTCAGCAGAAAGCCAAAACAACATTTCCATACAGGAACACACACTTACCATAAATGCAATATATTAGCCCACCTCTTCCCTTCCCCCGTAATGGCTCTTAGACCACAAGTCACAGCAATGAGTTTAGTTCAAGTCTGAATCACCGCATTAGAGTATGCTACTATTCTGGTCATGTGAGGTGTAAAAGTATAAAGAGATACAGGGCGTACATCTCAGTCTGGCTCCATTATTAGTTTACTAATGACGAGGGACACTTAATACAGTTATATAGATCCTTTCCATTTTCAACTCTTAAGGCACCCAAAAATAAATCACATTATTCTGTTTTGTTTTACACTGTTGAAACGTAGGATGCTTTCAGTAGTATTTTCAGGGACATGCCAGTGTTCATTAGCAGGAGACAATTGGTCTGTATTAACTTTAAGACACATTGGACAGAACTGCACCTAACTCACTGGTGCAGCCCCTAACGCCCCTGTTTTTAGGTACCTTATGGCGCTTACGAGTGTTATAGGGCTACCTTATCTTACTGTGCGTAGTTTCCTTCTTGAGAAGGAAACTACGCAGGACAATGCCTCTCCCCGTCTCCACCCCCGTCCTCCACGGCTAATCTAAATCCCTCCCCCCTCCCACTTCTACCCTATCACTCCCGAGGTGGCTTAAGGCTGCCTCTTTCTAGCTAAACTACAACGTGCAGTCTTTAAAGACAGCACGGAGGCAATCTATGTACCTAACTGGTATGTAGATTTCATAAATGACCTACTACGTATGCATAGTAGGTCATTTCGGTAATCTATAAGAAGTCTCTACTTCTTAGGTGTGAATACAGCCCATTGATATAATCCTGAAATGTGGGGCATGTGAGTATAAAAAAAATAATGTTTTAGGTTCTATGATGCTGTTTAAGTGACTTGGAATAATACATGTGGGGAGACGATCATATTCATAAAATAAGTGTATTCCATATATTTCATATATTTAGTTATAGCACTAGACAAAATAAAACCATTTCCAGAAGAACATGAAACCATTATAAACATATTACATAAAGGTACATGCATGAAAACAAAGCACATTTCCACAACTGTTTTGGGAGATTTTGTTAAGAAAGCCTTCAATTCACATGGAAAACTGGAGCACAAACTGTAACACAACTACAAGACACACTGAGGTGTGGAGCACTTGAAAAGTTACTTTAGGCTGTTCAATGTCACTAGCAGCTTAATGGATGCCCAACTGGCAATATTTCTATAGCTGCTATAAAATGTAAACGACAAACATCAAAAGCGATGATATATTTACCCTATCAAAATACTTACATAGCCATCTCCAATAATTATTTCATTATGGTGCAGATAGATGACCACAAAGCACCACTAAGAGCTATGTCACACTCACTGTGTGTCTACCTGAAATAGGTCTATATGATGGTTACATCACAATGCACATATGCTGCAGTCACACATATGTAAGTAGCAGTAGTAAAAGAGCAGTGGTAATGCCATAACTGTGTATATGATCTGTCTCTTTTTTCTTGTTTAGTTCACTTTATTAGGATACAGCTGACTTGGGCAACTCCATGATACAAGTAGAGAGTTCCCTATAGCCACTATCTGCATGGGCTGGATCCAGACTTACTATCGCAGTTGAACGTACAGTGGGGTACCGTACATTTGTCTGCTACTAAGATCCGTACGTGAGTGGAAAAGGCTCTCCCTCATTGGACACTTAACATGCGGACAAGATAATTGTACGCAGAGAATAAACCCAGCCCTTACTGTACAATTCAAATATGAAGGCCTGCCCACCATGCATATAAAGTACACACTGAGGTCTGGTCTGCCCCAACTCTGGGTTGCTGACTCTCCCGGAATATCTGGGATATTCCTGAAATTCAGGCAGTTCTCCCAGTATCCTGGGAGAGTCTGCAAATCTCCCGCAGAGGGCTTGAGTCCGTGGTTTCATGAAAACAACAGCCTCAAGTCCTGCTCCCCTTCTTGGCAACATTAGTATTCTAGTGTTAATAAGGGCAGGGAGGGACTTGATGACGCAATATGTGTGATCAAGCCTCACCCCCATCCCTAGTAAACCTAAAAAGGGGTCATTTGATAGTCATAGGATGGGGGTTAATGACACAATTTGCATAATTCTTGTCATTAAGCCCCGTTCCCTGCAGGCATCTATGGCTTCCCTCCAGGATCTCCCGGAAGAAAGCTATTAAAAGTCGGCAGCCCTGATCTGTACATCAAGCGTTCCAAGTATTGTCCAGTGTTCTGGGCATGCGCAGTGCCTTCAAAACAGCTGATTTACGCAAACAGTCTGGATCCAGTCCCAAGTTACTATACCCCTGAACACAAACATGTAAAACTCCTATAGAGCTGTATATAGAGATCAGTAGAAACATCAGACACACAAACACACCGCACAAAGTTATAAACAACAGTTCAAAATGTAAATATAGTAATAAAACAAGGTTAAAATAGCTTTTAAAAAGAGGATGCCAGAGCATTAATACAGTTATATTAAAGTGACAAGCTCACTTTCATTTTCCACTATCTGACATCCATAAAGAAAACACATTTTATACTGTACTTGGTATAAATGAGAATTTGCTAAATTTCAGGTACAAAGCTTTACTAACACAAAGCATTTATAAAATGGCATTTAAGTGCTCATTAGCCAGAGTAAAACATATGTGCTAGACGGGAAACCTAATACACTGGGGCAGATCCAGAGCTACATTCGCAAGCGTATTTACACTCACCATAGTCGTAAAAACGCTGTTTTGGATGTTATGCGCATGCGCGCGGCAGATGTTACGACCAGAAACTCTGATCGCACTTACGAGCCATGGCTCATCAGCATAACTACGGAGGAAGGGGCGTGCCAGCCATACGACTCCTGTAATTACGCTTCGGAGGCGGGGTGAGGCATTTAACTTGTACAATATGGGCGTGTTTAGGCTCGTAAGTACGTGCAGCCATTATGGCCGTTATGCTTGGAAAAGTTAAGGTAGGGTTTGGCAAGCGAAAAAACGGCAAAAATACGTACGACCGAGGGGAGTGCCTAGCAATTCCGAAAGCGTAAATACGCTGCGCGTTGAAACATAACCCGAACGTAGGTCTGGATCTGGCCCTTTGTAACTATCAAGGGCTGCACGTTGCACTTTTTTTTATCAAGTTTAAATGTAAACAATGCAGTTATAGAAAAGCCACACCTGGATGTAATACCATCCCATATGTCAGCAGGTATCTTAAACAAGTGTCACAAGCTAGACCAAACAAGTGTTACAAACTATATAGATTATTAAATAGAACAAACTTGACTTGCTGAATATATCAGTTCACCTAAAAAAATAATAGATAGTCCATACTACAAAACAGTTTGCATCTAAAAGTGCCCATGCTCTAACAAAATGTGCTGTTTGCTGGATTTATGTATACTAGAGACCTGCAGCCTATACAGTGTTATGGGCTCGATTTACTCTGCAGAAAAGGAAAAATGGAGATGTTGCTCAGAGCAACCAATCAGATTCCAGCTCTCACTTTCCTTTGCATACTCAAGAATGTCAGCTAGAATCTGATTGGTTGCTATGGGCATCATCTCCATTGTTCCTGTCTGCAGTTTAGTAAATCTAGCCCCATGTTTTTCTAAGTATTTTAAAAATGTCTTGTTTAATTATAATTAAGATGTTTAATTATAACTAATGATTTTTTTATGCAAAAAAAAAAAAAAACCTTTAAAATTTTAATCCGTGTAAAAAAAAAAAAAAATGCTGCTATTCAGCCTTAAATACATTTTGGTATAGTGTATTGATTAAAAATCTTCTGTTATTCACTTACACTGTCCCTATGCAGATGCTGGAATTTAGGAGACAGCTCAGGGAAACAGGGCCGCTTCTGTGCAGGCAGCTACACTATACAGTCATGTCAGTAGGAATACCAACTACCTTTTGTTGATACTATTGTCAATTTTAGTCTCTAACTATAAATGCGTTAATGTTATTTTTAGTCTCTAATCAGTAGCAATATAAACATCCTGTCATTGTTAGTCTGTCATTTTCATTGTGAATTAGTGTTAATACTAGTGTGCAGGATAAACACCATTGTAAGCCTGCAGAAATATCACTATGCCAGGGTTAATATAAATCATTGTCTGTGTTGCTGTCAACATGGTCGTGCCAAAGCCAGGGCCATTGTCAGTGTGTCTGTCTATGAAAGTTTTGCTGGTTCTAGACAAATATATGACCGCATATATCATTTATAGTTCATGGAATGCATAATATACTCACAAGGAATACCAGGAGACTAGATTTCTGTGACCTGTGTTCCAGATGGTGTCAGTTGTGATTTCTGTTTCCTTTGTAGTATTGGGGATGAATGCCATTTACACATAATAAAATCAGATTTTTAAATTCAGCTGTGGAGATATTGGACCGTATTTACTATATACGCGTTTTTACGCATTCACGTTGCATGGCAACACCCACGACACTCCCCTCTCCCGGCTGTGCAGTTGTCGACTTACACCTTCATAGACCACCCTGATCTTTACGCGTGTACTTACGTGCGTATATGTATCCCGTACGTGTGATTCTTTATAGCCACGCCCTCAAGCGGTCATTTAAATGCCTCCCTCCACCGACTTTAATGTAAATTTTCAAGTATGTATTTCCTCCCCGCCCATCCGTACGTATGTCCCCAAGTGCAATTCACATATCCATGCTTAAAGCACGTACGTGCGTATATTCTACGTAACTTACGTAAATAAAGTTACTACGTATGCACAGTTAAAACGTGCCTAAAAATACGCACGCAACTCCCCGTGAAAACGGATCTGTGAATACGGTCCATTATAAGTAAGCAAGTAAGAAATGTTGTTGGCTATTAAGACTGATATTAACTATAACTATTAACTGGTTTATTAAAATAACATTAAAATAGCATAGCAATGACATTTTCAAACAGACACAGCCGGCAGCTAATTGTCAGCTATGTCTATTTAGAAAATGTCATCCATGTTAAAGTCACGCTGCAGACCCGCCGCAGCACATTTCCGACATTTTCCGACAAGTGGGTGCACTTAGGCTGCAGGGAGGGGATGTAGTGGAACAGGGTAGTTTTAGGATTAGGCTGCAGGGGAGGGGATGGATGGCAGAAGAAGAGATTTAGAGTTAGGCTGCAGGGAGATGATAGATCAGAGAAGGGGAAGGTTATTATTATTAAGGTAATATATTAAGATAATGGAAGGGGAGGGTTAGGGTAAGGATGGGGTTGGATAAATACTGTTGCTGGGGAGCTTCTATTCCGTCTCTCCGACAGGGCAGGAGCATTTGCTAACAGTGGGAGATTGCAATGCACTGCCATAAAAGGGCCATTCTCGGCAGCGAATCACACCCCATTAAAACATGCTGCAAAGGTATTCCTCCAGATCAGCACATCACATAAAGCTCCCATGTGTATTTTATCTTGCAACCCATAAAGGTGTGAGGGGAAATTTTGCAAAGTTCAGCGATGCTCTGTGCTAAAGCTAACAAAGACACTGTGAAATATGTCAAAATTATAAAATGTTTTTTTTTTATTTAAAATGTTTTTTTTTATTTAAGGAAATCTAAAAGAAAATATTTCGTGCACACAATGATGATAAGTGATACGAGTAAACATTTAACCTTATTAAAAACAACACAAATATAAAATCTATACTCTAAAATCATCACAACAGTGTAAAAATATATACAAATCTTGCAGGCCAGGCCCATCGCAGTTCCACACTTTTGATAATATGATTGATTAAATAAAAAGTAGTTGTGACTAAGTACATAATTTAGTAAATACAAAAGGAATTCACCAAAATCACGATCCAGAAAATATTCAACAGCATTAATGCCTAACGAGTGACTAATAGATGTGTATAACAAATCCACATCACAACTCGCTAACCACATATTTTTGGTAATGGTTAGCCCCTCTGTCTTGGAAAGAACATCCAAGGTGTCCCTAGTATAGGAAGATAATTGATAAACATACCTGGTCTACTGGCCTGTTCTGTCAAACATTCTCGACTAGATACAATTGGTTTTTCGGGACTTTTGGGAGCTGAAGGTAACAATACATTGGAGCATGGAGTATACATTTATCCTAAACATGGAAGACTGTGCCAAGTATGATTATTAATACAACTTTATTATAATGTGCAATATTACATACAGTCTGTTTATTGCTGCGGAATCTGCGTTTGACCTGAATTGTCAGTGTACTGATAATACTATTTGGCTGACACCTGGATGTTTTAATGTGACTGTTTGTCTTTCATGTAGCTACTGTTCATTTTATTGTTGCTGTGGTTTATAAATGGTTTATTTATAATAAAGTAATATTTTGATTATGTGATATGTGAATAAGGACAGTAGTATACCCTTTAATCTTACGGTTCTTCTTTTTCTGTGTATTTGAATATTTTCTCTCCTGCCCGTAATGGCTAGGACCCCCATAGTGATATATCAATTTTCATAACCCATTATAGTCGATATTGGGGAGTTAGTTTGTACTTTTAAGGTGTCTCGCTGAAATAATATATATATGGTCTGGATCCAGACTTAAGGAGGAGTTTGGAATTAAGAAAGGAAAGTTACTCCTGGGCTAAACCATGTTGATTGCAGGTGAGTCATCAGAGGTGATGTATCCCAAGTCTAAATAACAGTGTAATAGTAAAGCTGGTTAGTATCTATTTGCAGTAATTCAAAGATATAGCCCTGCATGCAAAGTATGCAATTAACTTGACTCCCCCTGAAATCATCATGGTGTGTCCCAGGAGTAACTTTCCTCTCTAAAGACCTGATTCACACTTAAGAGTAACGGAAAGTTACGAACGTAAAGTTACGCAAAATGGATATGCGCATGCGCATTACGTATAGTTACGTACGTAAAGGAGAACACAGGGATAAGAATTTGTCCCATAGTGGGATTAAACTCACTGGGCAGGCCCAAGACCATGGTGCCATTACACATTTAGTGGGGATTAGTTGGTTGTCTAGAAGGGGTGGGGACTAACTTAGTTATATAGGGGCTTAGGGGAGTAGCTCCCCCTCTTCTTCGCAGATTTTCAGTGAAGCAAGATCCTGTCAGGATAGGAATAAGTGCCTTTTACAATTTACATTGTTAAATTGGTTTAATTGCCTTGTCTGTCTGTCATTTGCATTCTTTCTTCTCCTTCATCTCCTCAATCTTTTCACTTTTCTTTCTTTTGCTTTCTTTTCTATTTTATCTTCCTTTTCTTTTCTCATCCCCTGCCCTCTTTTCTTTACTGAGAATTGTCTGCTGCGTCCCTGTCTCGCCCGCGCAAAACAACTACTCGCCCCGCCCGCCTTAGGGATGCGTCTCCGGATGTTGTACTGGACACCCCCAGGCCGCGGGGATGCCCGGTGGTTAGAACGGGCCAGCGGGGTGTTCAATCACCATCCCCGGTGTCGCGGTGGCTCCCTGCGGCGATTGCACCACCTACCTCGGCCACGCGGGTTTCGCGCCCTTTGCGGTCGGTCCGTTGGGCGGGGAGGGCGCCATCTTCGGGGACTTCTCTTCCGGCGGCCATCTTGCATGAGGTGCACACTTCCGGGGAAGTTCAGGGCGGAAGTGTGCCTGACGTCACTATGTCATCAGTGGGGGCCGCATCTGGTGCTCCTCAAGATGCAGCCGCTGCGGTGCCTGCGTCGGCAATAACATCTCCTGGTGCACAGGTTCATTTCCAAACGGGTCCCGTTCCACAGGAGCAGGTGTCCCTCCATTCCTCCGCAACTGTGATCAGTGAGCATACCGCTGCGCATAACTCTGCTAGTACGTTGGATTTTCATCACCCACCCTGTCAACCTCCTCCTGCACAATACAATATGAGGAATGTGTATGGGCCTTGGCCTTCTTCTACACCATGTGACACATTTAATAACCGCAGTTTTTCTTCATCGCCGGCAGACCCTTTAGAGGGCACCAGCTCTCAATACGCGGGACCAATGCTAAGCACTCAGCACTCAAATGTTAACCCAAGGGGTCAGCTTGATGCTAGGCCATATCACCCTAATCAGCACTGGCCTTATTGGCCTGGTACCCCACCTTTTCCAATGCCCTATTGCTCATGGCCTTGGCAGTCACCGATTCCTCCCCCTCCCCCCTATTACGGGCATCATAATGAGCAGCATAGGTCACGTTCTCCGTTAATTACCCGGCCGTCGTCTATTGATCCTAATGTGACACAGGTCGTTTCAGGTGTGCGGGATGGCAGTGATAACTCAGAACATGTTACTGTTAATAGTGTTTCTGTTCCAGAGTCTCGTCTAGCATCACGTAGCAGGCGCAGATCTTCATCCAGCAGGTCTAGAAGAGATATTCAACAGCAGCAGGCCGCTACGCCCGCGGTTGGCACAGACACGCAACTCTTATCGACTACAGCAGAGCCAGTTGAACAGGGGCCGGGCGTCGTCGCATCCTTCACTGGCAACAGGAGTAGCAGGACCCGCAGTCGCTCCGGAGACACAGCACTTCTGCAGTCAGCATCCTCAGCTTCCGCGTCGGCCAGCAATCCTCCAGCAGACCTTTCGGGGGGAAGGCACCATGGTAGACTGCGTAGGGCCATTGAACGCCAGCTTAAAAATCGCGAAAAAATTAAGAAGGGACGCTATGTCGATATATTCGCGATAACAGCTGATGGTAGAAAGGCGTTACATGATGCTAAAAAGAGGGGAGGTTCAGGTGAGGATGCTTATCGGACACATAAGCGGTGGTTTTATGCTTGGTGCTCTTTCGCAGAATGCTACCTAGAGACAAGACCTAATGAATATGGTGGTATACTTAGACACCAATACCTGGTTCATGATCTAGCTGTTCGTCACAGGGGCAACGCATGGAGACTCTATGACGAGCAGTTCCGGCGTAAGCGAGACGGGAAAAACAGCTTGCAATTCGAGGTCAAAGACGTTGAATTGTGGCTGGAAGTGACGCAACAAACGTCTGAAAGCGTCGGGGAGAATGCACCACAGCGGCGGTTTCCAGGGCGCGGGCGCAATAGCGCCCCTTCTGGATCCAAAGCCAAATGCTATGCCTACAACAACACCTCTTGTAATAAGGGGAGGCGTTGCATCTACTTACACGCTTGTCTCCGCTGTAGCGGAAAGCATCCTGCGAAAGACTGCACCAGGACATCAGCCTCAGCGTCAGGCCAGCGACCCGCCCCGGGATCTGCTTCTAGGCAAAGCACCCTCCCCAATTAATTTGTGTAAACTAAAGGAATGGCTAAAAAGATACCCGCGGAAGGACATGGCGGATTTCATAGGTCGGGGTTTTGAGTCGGGATTTTGCCTCCCAATAGTTGGGGTGGTTTCCACGGCCCATCCTAGAAACTTGAAATCCGCATCGCAATTCCCAGACATTTTGAAGCAGAAAATTAATAAAGAGGTACAGCTTGGTCGCATGTCAGGCCCATTTAAACAGTCCCCCATTCCTGATTTGGTCTTATCCCCCATAGGCGTGGTCCCTAAAAAAGCCCCAGGGAAGTATCGCCTGATACAACATATGTCCTTCCCATATGGCAGTTCGGTAAATGATGCCATTCCTGAATCAGCTGCTCGCGTAATATACCAGTCCTTCGAAGCAGCTTTACAGTTAGTGCAAGAATTCGGCCAAGGGGCTTTATTAGCCAAAATTGACATAGAGTCGGCATTCAGGCTCCTACCCCTGCATCCCGATTCGTTTAAATACATGGGCTTTAAATTTCAAGGACAATTTTACGTAGATCGTTGCCTGCCCATGGACTGTTCAGTTTCATGTGCCTATTTTGAGGCTTTTAGCTGCTTCTTGCACTGGGCTATTGTCGCGGGCACGGGCCATGCGGGGATTGCCCACTACCTGGATGATTTCCTCGTAGTGGGTTCTCCCCAATCTAGATTGTGCGCAGAGGTTCTTTTTTCCATTAAGTCACTTTTCTTTTCCTTGGGTGTCCCTATTGCCCATGACAAGACTGAAGGGCCTACTACCAGATTAACCTTCCTAGGTATAGAGATTGACACCCAAGAAGGCCTCTGTAGACTCCCATTGGATAAAATTAAACAGCTACACTCCCACATTCAAAAAGCTGCCAATTCCAAATTGATAACTTTACGCCAGGTGCAGTCCCTCACGGGTTCTCTCAGGTTTGCCTGTAGAGTAATCCCTCTTGGAAAAATATTTTGCAGGCGTTTAGAGCGCGTGGTAGCAGGATTGAAGAAGCCGCATGAGTGGGTCCGATTAACCAATGACCACAAAGCGGATCTCGGTGTATGGGACCTATTCTTGCAATCATTTAATGGGGTTCGTATTTGGCCGACACTTCCAGTATCCAACTTGGAGTTGCGCCTCTTTACCGACGCGGCCGGGAGTGTAGGTTTTGGAGCATTCTTCCAGGGAAATTGGTGCGTGAGCGCT